>PVJI01002640.1:0-35050 GCA_004026765.1 Micronycteris hirsuta | reverse complement strand
GGAGGCGGAGGGGGAGGAGGAGGAGCCCCTCCTGTTGGTTGGCATAAGGGAAGTGGTGTGAGGGTTGGGTAGTCAGTTGCCGGTGGTGGGGGAGGAGGTGGAGGGGCAGCAAAATCAGGGTGAGGTGGGAAAGAGGGTGGGGAAGGTGGTGGTGGGGTCACTGGGGATACAAATCCTCCGGGTGGGGGTGGGGGTGGGACATTTATCATGGGAGGTGGTGGTGGAGGGGCAGAGGGCGGAGCAAAGCCAGGCTTAGGGCCCGGTGGAGTGCCCAGAGGAGGAGCTGGTGGTGGATGGCTTGGGCTGACCAAACTGGATCTTTTGGGGCCAGCTAAGCCAGAACCCCTTTGGTTGTTGTCTGCTGGGTAGCTAAAAGAACAACAAAAAAAAAAAGACCCACTGTTACTTTCAGGATGCAAATATCTACCTGTAGGTAACCTAATCTGTAAGCCTAAATTCATTGTGGTTGACTATATCATTTCATTTTGGCTCAAATGGAAAGAATAACATGGAAATGGTCAGAACAGACCAACAATGAAATGGGCAGCCCTGTAAGGTAATGAGCTTCTCATCAGCAGAGGAGTCCAAGCAGAAATTGAGAAAAACTACCTGAAGCAGTAGAGAAGGGGTGGCCAAGATCATCACCTAGGTTTCAGCTCTCTTAAGAAAAGGTCCTCTCCTGAACCCTTTCTCTAAAAGGAACAGTTAGGTTTTTAAACTTTAAAAAATTATTTATTTTTATAGAGAAGGAAAGGGAGGGAGAAAGAGGGAGGAAAATATCAACATGCGAGAGACACAATGATCAGTTGCCTCTTGCATGCCCCAACCGGGGGCCTTGCCTGCAACCCAGGTATGTGCCCTGACCAGGTATTGAACCAGTAACCTTTTGGTCTGGCCCAACCCACTGAGCCACACCAGTCAGGGCAGGAACAGTCGGTTTAATCCAGGAGCCAGGAAGACGAAGGCATGCAAGAAAGAACCACCACCCACCCACCCACCTTTCTGTTCCTCAGGCTATTAACATTCACTAGATCTTATGAGGGCAGGAAACCCAAGCCAAGTTGACCAAACCTGAGCAGGGTACAGAGTTAGGCAAGGTATTTTCAGTGTTCAAGTGTAAAAACCTGAGAAAGAATGGCGGATCTGAGGGTCAGCAGGGAAAGGACATGAAATGCGCCACCAGACTTGAGATGGGCAGAGGGGATTAAGGTGCGCCTCTCCTGGGTCAGGCATGCTCAGCGACAAGGTCTCGGGCCCTGTGTGAGACCCAGGGCTTTTTTTCCCATCTCTGTATCTGCCCTGCACTAACAGCTGCTCCTCAGAAAAGCATCCACTTTGGAATTTCCCACAGACCTTCGAGCCTCAGCTGCATCTGACACAAAAACCGAAAGGAAGTGACTTGGAAGGCAGAAGGAGATTTGGGATTACTGGTTTCAAGAGCCAAGAAAAATGGGTTGGAGGGTAGGAGGGATGCTTAGAGCATTGGGTTAGGTTTCCAGCTGAGGGGTCCCCAACATATCCAACCTCTGACAGAGCGGTGTCCGAGGAGAACAGGGCACCTGGCACCAGAAGTTACAAGTGCCTGTGAGGACACTGAAATGCGGACACCCCTCACGGCCCCTGCCGGCCAGCGCTTGCTTGCTTTTTCCCTGGGCACCGCTGCCGGCCACACTGACGAGCATCAGAATAAACCGGTTCTAAATTCACCTCTCCTTTCCCTTTGTTTCATTCTTTCTGGAGAGTCTATCCCACAGTGAAATGAGCCAGAAGCACCAGGAGAAAAAGGTGACTGTCTGCTAGGTTCCTAGATAATTGGACAAGGTGTCATAAATATTTTACGGATAGTAAATTATACCGCTTCAATTCATGCTGAGTTGAAGCTAAGTAAAATACAAGAGATTACTTTGGTGACTTCTATTTTTGCGGGTGTAGTAGCTAGTAGTACAGAACACAGGCTCTGGAGTCACTGAGCTGCTCTCCAGTCAGTTGGACTCTGCCTCTTACTGGCTCTGTGACCTCAGGTAAGTTCATTGACCTCTGTGTCTTGCCATTTCCTCATCTGTAAAATGGGTACCTATCTCAAGAGGTCTCTTGTGAAGATTTAGTAATATATGTACCACTTGGTATAATGTCTGGCACCTTACAAACACTTGATAAATATTAATTATTTCTATTATCTAGACAGAGTTGCCTAAGTTATGTTAGTGGTCCTGGCCTGGATCTGGAACTCTGGTTTTGGGTAAGATTTTATTTATTTATTTTTGACAGAAGGGAAGGAGGGAGAAAGAAAGGGAGAGAAACAGCAATGTGTGGTTGCCTCTCATGCACCCCCTACTGGGGACCTGGCCCGCAACCCAGGCATGTGCCCTGACTGGGAATCGAACCGGCGACCCTTTGGTTTGCAGCCCATGCTCAATCCACTGAGCTACAGCAGCCAGGGCTGTTCCTGAGTTTTTAACCACCCAGAGTAGATGGAAAGGTACCACCATTTACCTGAATTCCACAGGTGGCGGAGGCAAGCTGTCCTCAGAGAAGGAAGAAGGTGGAGAGGTGGAGTCTGACTGTGGTGGTGGTGGGTAGTTGCTTGCATCCATATTTTCAACAGAGCTGATGCTGCCATTCTGGTACACCAAGGTAGGGGGGTACCTGACAGTGCACCCAACATGAAAACTGTCATTTAAAAGGTCAGAGTGATACTCTCATTTTTTTTCTTTTTCTTTCTTTTTAAGATTTTATTTATTTATTTTTTTTAAAGATTTTATTTTTATTTATTTTTAGAGAGAGGGGAAGGGAGGGAGACAGAGAGGGAGAGAAACAGCAATGTATGGTTGCTCCTCACATGGCCCTCACTGGGGACCTGGCCCGCAACCCAGGCATGTGCCCTGACTGGGAATCGAACCGGGACCCTCTGGTTCCCAGCCCGCGCTCAATCCACTGAGCTACACCAGCCAGGCCAGATTTTATTTATTTTTAGAGAGGGGAAGGGAGGGAGAAAGAAAGGGTGAGAAACATCAATGTGTGGCTGCCTCCTGTGCTCCCCCTACTGGGGAGCTGGCCTGCAACCCAGGCATGTGCCCTGACTAGGAATTGAACTGGCAACCCTTTGCTTTGCAGTCCAGTGCTCAATCCACTGAGCCATACCAGCCAGGGTTCTCGTTTTTCTTAAGAGACCCCTCAAAAACGTATTTGGTACAAAAGCTATCAGGGAGAAATAAAGTAAGTATATTCCCCATAGTTTTTGTTATACTAAAATTTTATTCTAGGACTGAATATTTTATTGTTACCGTCTCCCAGGTATTTCTGCTGGATTATTTGTAGGAATAGGATTCAACCCAGACTATCAAAACTATGCTGTTCCTTGCACAGTGTTGGCTTTGTCAAAAACCCAGCAGTTCTGTCCTGGCTTGTGCGGCTCAGTGGCTGGAGCGTCGTCCTGTACACCGAAAGGTCACAGGCTCGATCCCAGTTCGGGCACATGCCTAACCTAGGTCGAAGGTTTGGTCACCAGTCAGGCCATGTATGGGAGGCAACTGATCAATGTTTCTCACATCGATGTTTCTCTCTCTCCCCCCTGCCCCCACCCCCTTCCTCGCTCTCTAAAATCAATGAATAAATCCCCAGGTGAGGATTAAAAACAAAAACAAAAAACCTCAGCAGTTCTTTTAAATTCTCTCCCAAATGTTAGCCTTTGGATAGGAGCAGCCTATCCCCAAATCCCAACGTCTGTTTGGTGGCAAAGGGCAAAGCCAAGCCCCAAGGCTAGTGAGCTATAGTCATGTGACCGGCACACAGCCTGGTTCTGAGGTGGGGAGCCTCTGAGTGCTCAAAGGCCCAGGAGGCATCTGCCTGTGGAACCAAACTGAGGACCAATGCAAGGTGCTATGTGGTAGGCAGACACGGCCTCTGTCAGGACTCTTATCAGCAACAAATGAGCTGCCGATTAAAGTGGGGTGCTAAGGCTTGGTACTAGAGCTTGCCTCATGAAAACCTGCCCCTCAGAGCACGGGGCCCTAGGTGAATTTGCTCTGGGTGAACAATAAACTTCCAAACAAGCCAAAAAAAAAAAAGAAAAAAAAGAAGAAAAAAGCCAAGCAGCAGCTAGCAAAATGTGGCCTGTCCCACCCCCACCCAATTCTTTCCACCATTGTGGGGTTCTAAGGAACACGTTTAAAATAGACCCCAGGGAGAGGGAACTAACTGAATCAAATGACGCACCGACGCGGAAAATCCCCAAGGCCTGGAGCCTGCAAGCCTGGCACATCTCTTCACAGGCTCGCCCGCAAGCATGACCAGGCAGACAGCCACGGAGCCCGACTCCAAATCTCTTCGACAACAGGGACATGGGAGGCAGAGTTCTTATTTTCACCATCCCCATTCCATAAAAAAATTTTAAAAATTAAAAATAATTAAAAAAAGCAACCCCACAAAACAGTTGGCATATACTAAATATGCAAGCTTCTGGCCTTAGAGTCACTGAACCTATGACAAGGACCTGTCTGAGCAGGATGGGACCCCACAGAATTGAACTGGCCCTTCACGGGGAAGTGAAGGTAACGGAGGCGCCCTCGGGGCTGATTCTCTGTAGAGAGAAAGGCTGTTTCCCCTCTCGCCATCTTCCTCGCTCTTTAGAACAAATCTCTTAATCCAGGAAGAACAAGTGTCAGAAGTGTCAAGATTTTTAAAAGTCAAGGTTTTCATGGTAGAGTTATTTCTAAAAGCAAGAACAACTCAACTCTTTCCTTTCATCATTCTTAGACACCCGGCATCGGCTGGCACGGCTCTCTGACAGTCAGGATGCAAGGTATTTAGGGGGAAAACCAGGGCGACATTCGCACCAGGCAGTCGTGGTGACTTGGCTCTGAACGTCACACAGGTTGGACACTAGGATAACTATCAAACTGAGTATTAAAACCATTTCTTCCCTTTTAAACCTCTAGTGTGACCTGGTATTGGGAAATGGGGTCAAACTGACATCGCCATTTCTCTGTGGAAATACACAGCCTCCTGCTGGCTGAGCGACCTTCCCCACACTGCCACTGAGGTCCGCTTCTGGTCCCCTGGCCAGCCTCTCCTGACACCGACAAAGGCTGACTGAAAAGTTGCTGTGGTGATGTGCGCGGATTCCCTGCCTGGCCGTTCCCACTCTGGTGGAAGGCCCAGCACTCCCAGGACCGCTTTCCTTTCCTTTCCAGTCTTGCCTTAGAGGCCCGTGGACAACCAGCATCTGGCAGAGTCAGGGCACTAGAAGCCACGGATTCTCTTTTCCAGACCACTTCGGTCACCTCATTTAAACTGCTGAGTCTTGATTTATTTACCAAATTTTAATCACCGTATGGGTGCACTTTAAAGTAGCTGATGAACAGCGGTACCGATCGAAGCCACACAGCCAGACGTCAGGAGCTGTGAAAGGTGTCACACCGCAGCTGCAGACCGGTGTTTTCTAACCCCTCAAAGAACGCTACCAACAGTACGAAAGTGTCACCTACCCAGAAGGCCCCAGCTTTTCTTTGGATTCCACAAATTCTTGTCCCATCTTCATTTTCTCCCACTCTTCCTTACGTGTCTTGATTTTACGTGGGTTAACGTTCCCTCTATTTGGATTGTCTTTCTTTTCTTTCTATAATGAAAAGAAACAGATCCTTTGTAAAACATTTTCCAAAGTTCTCTACAATTCCGTCCACCTTCATGGATGCACACCCCACAGATGACTTGCCTAGACAACATATAGTAACTACAGAATTTATGGAATTACTGGGTTTCAAGTGACACAGAAGTCACCTAATCCAAACTACTTCTGTGCTCAAACACCTCTAGTGATGGAAAACTCACTACCTTTCTGAGTAACTCGTTCATGTTTTTGAGCAGCTCTAGTTGTTAGGAAGTTAGTAAACAGCTCCTTGTTCCTGGCTCTGCCACAAAGGTTAGTCAAGAGAAACGAGAAGTAATGACAGCTATAGATATCTGAGGCAGGTATAAGGAAATAGTCAAAACAAAACAAAACAGCCAACAAGGGGTTCCTCAGCCTGTGCGGCTGCACTGGCCCCTGCCACTCTCTTGGGCCTCCTGTTAGCCATGCTAATGGGATTGTGAGGTTGTAACTGGTAGGTCACATACGCTCATACACATCACTGAGAGTCTAAGGGGAGAGGAGCCTCTCCTGAAACTAGGCCTATGACCCTCCCCTGCCCCACCCACCAGTAGTGAAGGTGTTAAAGTGCTCCTGTTGCAAATCAAACACTGCACAGCCTTGTGCTGATCTCTGAGAAATGAGCTGCAAAACTGGCAGGGAAGGGACTAGCCTAGCTTGAGTGTCCAGCAGAGCCAGGTGCAAATTGCAAGAAAAATAAATGGTGAATAGAAAAGTCAATTTCTAAAACTCAGCCTGAATATACTCAATTGTTAATAGCACTGGGGGGAACAAACACATTTTTGGTGTGATTTATACTTTCATCTTCGTTGTGCTTGGAGTGGACACATTTTTTTTAAAGAGTTTCACCTGGCATCCAAGCAAGCAACCACTTGGAATGATTACTTCACATAAGACTGGCTTCCTTTTTATCCCCCCTCCACAATCGTGCCTACTGATGTGTAGAACAGAGGCCCTTTTCCCCTCACCCTATGCTTTCTCTTCTCTTTCATGATATCCTTGGTGTCCTGCAGCATCTTCTCCTTCCAAAGATCAAAGAAGTACGAAGGGTCTGTGTAGAATTTGAGTGCCTCTTTCCCATCGTCCCTGGGATAGAAATGAAGATAAGTAGCTGTCAGTAGACAGATGAGCTCCTAACCAAATCCAATATTCCAAATACCTACCAGTTAGCAGTTTTTACACTAAGGAATCAAGAAGTCATTCAAATTGATTGCATACTTCCTCTCCCATACCAGCATTCCAACGCCCCTTGAATGCCACCTCTGTATTTATCTGGCTTTTAAAGAACCTTAGCCTTACTTTCAATTCCTGGTAGAGGAATCCGCATGGTCAGGACAAAGAATGGGCTACGGCAGCAGGGAATCCTGATTATTGCTAATGATCTGCATGGCCACAGCCATCTCCCTGAGGATATCTGGATACCCTGGCACATCAGAGGGGATTTCTGCTATTGGTTCCCTTCCCTCGCATCAATCTTCCTGGGCCCTTTAGAAAGCATTTGTGGCTTCCCACCCACCTGAAACCTGTGCACACGTGTAGGTTCACATGTGTACATAGGTATGCATATATACACATCAATGTGAATATGTGGGCAGTTGTTATTCCTCTGTGAAAAGAGACAACCCCAGCACTCCACCTTCTTGCTCTCTTCTAGCATACCTCAGGATCTGCCCCCAGCTCCCCAACCACTAGAGGGCCCCATTGAGAAGATGGCCAGATAACAGACAGCAAGATTTAATTACCATCTCTTAGTGGCTGTGACAGAACAGAGTGAGTTACTGAGTGTTAAGGTAGGAGTTATCTTTTAGACTTGATCTTACTGGTCAGAATCCTGCACTTTGGCACAAGTTTCTTTTACTTTCCAGAAAGCATATGCTTACGGGTGGACATTTATTTTAATACTATTCTGAACTCAAAAGAATTGGAAAGGCAATTCTATGCCCTGGCTTCCAATCCTATCACGACATACAGAAAGCAGGTCCAAATCAAACACTAATGATTTTTATATTAAATCTTGTTGATTTAGCTACATCTCTTCTCATTTCTGTTAGGCAAAATTCAGATAATTGAGAGGAGAAGATTAAAAAGGAAAATACCATTACCTAAAAAATAAACTTGTTTTATATTGCTCGTTTACCCTACCCTACAGCACTCTACCATACTCCCTTCAATACTGATCAGGTGTGTACTCCCTTCTGCCCACGACTCCTCTGCCCACATCCAGCTAAATGATAAAGGCTGCAGAGTCAAGTCTCTGTCCTACTATGCCAGCTAGCCGCTTTGAAAGCCAAGAGACATAATTTCACACAATGACAGCACAGGAGAGACGTCATATGCATTCTCGGCATCAGTGTGAGAAGCCACCAGGCTCCCATTCCAGCCTCCCCGGATCAGGGGGCTGTCCTTAAATTTCCCCCCAGAAGCTCTACTTCGCTGTATACCCATGTATCACAGCAGATACCTGCCTCCAGTTATCTGTAATTACTTTTCACCTGTTCCAAAGATATTTATGGATGCAAGCAAGACAAATATCCACTTTCTGCCCCGCTCGGTGGCTATTTGCAGGATGGTAATGCTACCAGACCATCAGAGGGGAAAGGCTTGAAGGTGTCTATAAGGCTACCTTCTTTTGTTAACATCCAGCCAGCACTGTAGGTCCTTTCAGAGGGGAATGCTGAGAGGATGTTCAAAAAGTGAATAATACTCATTTGGAAGAATGCCAGTCACTCCTTAAGCTTTGGAAGGACCCTCAGGGCCCAGAGCAGCCAGTCCACAAGGCTGGCCCCACTAACACGCCCAAACATCTGGTAATCTAGTGGTTTCCGGGGAAATGGGAGCCTTGCGAGAATGCTGCCCCTGGGATGTATGCTGTATAGGACTGTCTTATAACAAAGTCCTTTGGTTCTATAATAACTAAATTCCTTGGATGGAATCCAAGGTGGACCTGGCTACACCAAATTAAACTCTGCAGCATGCAATACTTTAGCAAACTTTCAAAATATGTTACATTAACTATGAATTTCAGAAACCCAACAATAATAGGTGACAATGTTTATGTGGCAAATGTTAGCTTCTGCTGCCACAAGGAACTCTGGGGTAGGCAGTAAGCTTCCTGATACAATTCTCTGATGTAAACAATATCTTTAAATAAAAAGACAATCTAATATTTTAACCACAGGCCAAAACAAAGGAGGAGCCAGCGAGGTTACCTGTAAGGGGTAAGATTGTTGAGAGGTGGAGGAGCATCACAGGTGTTATATGTTTCCAGGACAGGCACTGGGAGAGAGTTTCTGTCAAAAAGCTTCTGGTCTTGCGTGGTGGAGCTTCGGAAGGCCTTCCGGGTGTTGATTCCCTGTAGGGACACTGAGAGGAGAGGGGAGGCATTAGAAAATGGACGGCAGGCTTCTGGAGCAAACACTGAGTCACACCAGCCAGAGAGGCCCCAGCTGCTCCGTTTCTTGGCTGTGGCTGTCTGCAGCCAGGTTTTTTCTCCGCCTCTGGGGAAGCCCCACAAGGCTGTCAGCAGCCCAGCCATTTCACAGCCGAACAAAAATGAGGCAACACAAAGGTTTACTATGTGGCCAGATCTCACAGGCCTCTCCTGAAGAGAAATGAATCTTCCAAGTACTTTTATGGTAGCAAAGGAAGATTGGGGGAGGGGGGATTTGAGAAAGGGAATGGGGGGAATGGGAGAGGGAGTGTGTGGGAGTGTGGCAGAGCTAAAAAGGATTCTCTGCCCCACCCAGACTGGTGTCATTTTAAAGCAGAACTCCACAGGTCTCTGTGATTTTTCCCCTCACTTTTCTTTATAAATCAGGAAAAAAATTCTAAGCAACTGAACACAGCCTGCAAATGCTGAGCTCAGCTTCCTTACCTTCTTCTTCCTTGGGATCCAGCTGAGTGACTTTAACTTGTAGGCGGTCAACTCTCTCAGCAAGGGAGCTTACCCGAGAGGCAAAGGTATTTGCCTGAGTAAAGAGCTCTCCAAAAATGTCCTCTGCATATTTACCTGAATGAAGAGAGAAACCAAGTTATTAGTGGATAAAAGAGACATAAATGGTCAGAAAAACTGGCTATTAAAGATCATATGCCCTGCCCCCTCAAGATGGGCTGGGTTATATGTAGGAGCTTGGTGTTGGAGGCAGAGACAGATCCCCCAGAGCTGGGCACTCTGCATATGTTCCATAACTAAGAGTCTTCTTGGCAAACTCTGAACAGTCGGAAACCTCAAAGCAGGCTGCACAGAAAGGCGTAATACAACACGGTGAACCCTGGACGGGCAGACAATACGTCTGCATGTTCACCTATGGCCTTAAGTCCCTTGCTACTCTGTAAAAGTACCTCGTAAAATGGATCTGGAAAACAGATTGGTAGTTAGAAGGACCTTCTAGCTGTCTACAATTAACATGAAAAATAAGAAATTATACCCTCATTGAAGCCTTAAAAGCATGTTGAACAACCATGATGAGTAATGGTATCTTCGAGGGGCCTTTGAACTAACTTATCAGCAACTCACAGCAAAGACTTACAACTTCTTTTAAGGGGTAAAAAGCTTATTTCACGTTTTATAACCTACAACTCTGAAAGTCTTGCTCTATAGTCCTTCAAATCTACATCTTAGGGAAGAAGAGAAGCTGAACCTCCCTGAAAAACAACATATCAGTGGTCTCTTTCCACAATGTCTTGTTTTTTTTTTTTAGAAAAAGAAGAGTTCCGTAGATTTCTGTATTTTCAACCTTGGAATGCAAGGAGAATTTGCAGCCAAAGAAACACAACAGCAATTTGACGCTACCTTCATATTGTCATTGCAAGCCACAAAGCACATTCTTGCTAGGAATGAAAAGTGGTTCGTACAAATATACCATCTGAGTTTTTTACTTGCATGGTGAAGGCAGGCTTAAGTGACTGTGCTCAACCAACAGATAATTTCTTTGAGAACTATTTAAAGTAGACTCTGATTTTTAGCTTCTAAACTTCTTTTATGATTAATCCATACTTGAAAGGAAAAAAATTAGTCTGAAAGGCCAAAACTGCACCTTCTCAGGCAAACTGCAGCTCACCTTCCCAGGTAACCTGAAGAGTAGGGATAAAACCAATCAACTGCATATTCTGAACTGCTGGTAAATTTCGTCAGGAAGGAGTTCTTTTTTTTTTAAGGTTTTATTTATTTATTTTCAGAGAGAGGAGAAGGGAGGGAGAAAGAGCAATGTATGGTTGCCTCTCACATGGCCCACATCGGGGACCTGGCCCACAACCCAGGCATGTGCTCCGACTGGGAATCGAACCGGGACCCTCTGGTTCCCAGCCCCGCATTCCATCCACTGAGCTACACCAGCCGGGCCAGGAAGGAGTTCTTAATCAAGGAAAGAAGCAAGTCTTTGTATGTTGAACGGTTTCGTTATCGAAACAACCATGGGAAGCTCCTAGGCTCAAAGGACTCAAATTGGCTAATGAGCTGCATTTCTACTCTGCAGGCTGAGGATCCTACCTGGCTCCTGTCCATAATACGGCAAAGTTTCTGTAAAAACCACACTGTATCATGCTCGTCCAGGGAACAGAAAACTATGAGTGTAAGGTTAAAGCAGAGAAACATGCAACATTACTTGTGGAAAATAAATCAGGCTCAAAAATATCTGTTGCCCATCCAGCTGTTCTGGAGGAAAAGAAAAACCCAAATTAACTTACCTTTAGGTCACCAAGAGAGCACCCAGGATTTCCTGCTGCTTGGGGAAGGGAGCAGTGATAGTGGGAGTAGGGGCTTACTGTGGCACAGGGGTTTTCAAGATAAAAATCTTACAAAGAACCCAATATATAAAAATGGTAACATGGAGAATGCAACTGGGAGAGAAAAAGTGGGCTGGTGTGAAGGTTCCCCCGGCGTCACATTGCATAGGCCCGAGGCATACTTAGAACTACAAGATGATACATGGAAAAGCAGTGGACTTCAAACCAGAAAATACGGATTTAAGTCTCAGTTTTTTCTATTTACACCTGTGCGCTCTTCAGCAAATCACAACCTTTCAACTTCAGTTTCCTCGTCTGTAAAACAGGGATGACTCCATGCACCTCACCAAGTTGTCATAAGATTAAATGAGCTAAAAATGTAAGCTGTTACAATGAGATTCTTCCTTATATTGCTCAACCATATCAAATGACTTTTAAGAGTGGGAATAACTAAATATCCCAGGTTGTACACTTAGAGAAAATTTTAAATATAATTCCAGTCAGTAATTTGATAGTCCCTATTCTTCAAGTACTAAAAATCAGTCCGACCTTAGGAGAAAACCAGAGTGCCTTGTTCTGAGTTAAATCTCACTCATTCAGACTACCAAGACAGATCCACTATGACATCGGGACATTCAAAATTAGTGTCACACTTTGCAAAAGATTTTGGAAGCAGTAATCGATTTTTTTCCCTTTGCAGAACTCTTCAAACAAAATCTATGGGCAATCTATGTTGAACTAGAACAGGAAAAACTGATTTTAAAAAAGGTGAAGCTCTCTTCTTGAAGCCTGAGTGGGAGCCTTGGAGCGCCGCCCCCCCGCCCCCGCCCACATGCACAATGGCATGGCCCACTACATTTGGTTAGAAAACCCAGTATCAGAGCATGTTTTCTTAATGACCCAAGCGGGGGTCCCACTCATCAAGGTGGTCAAAAGTGCTGGCTGGCTGGCTGTGCCTTCATCTCCTAAGATATGGCAACCTAGTATGTGAAATACCAATCTCACTGCACTAAGGGAAAATAAGAATTCTGGATATGCTATCACGAAGCAATCCACAGCTGTGGAATTTTCAGTTTTGTGCTTTATCCATTCCATAATCACACTTTCTTTACTAGACCGAGCACTTCTGGTTCCAGTACAATGCATGAGGCCAAGACCATGAGCACATGTGAGCCCATTCCTATCCCCCTCTCTGCTAGATGAAACCCTAGCATCTTTCAACACCTAGTTCAAATGTAAGCTTTTTCTACGCACCCTTCCCTGACCTTCCTTGTTCCCACCTGGGCTCCCACTCCCTACAGATAGTATTCATTCCTGCCTTTTCTGTATTCACTGTGCACCAATAGCATGAAATGCTGAAGAGAATACAGGCATGAATCATTCAACAAACATTTACTGAACTTCAACAACACATGATTTCTGCTTTCAAAGAACTTTTAAGAGACATAGATAATTTTCAATATAACATGGTAGGTAATAATATATGGATGTCATAGGAGCTCAGAGGAACACTTTGTTCAATTTTAAGGAGGAAATCCCTCAGCTGGGCCTTAAAGATTGACTACAAGGATGGCAAGGGCTCTCCAGGCAGGGGAACAGCAAAGGGTATGAGCATGTGCACCAAGAGGAACTACGTGTAGTTGGTCATTCATTCTTTCTTCTTCCCCTTTTCCCTCTTTTTTCCTTTTAAAGGAATCTTTTCAAAGACTATAAAATGGGAGAAGACAGATTGCAGAAAATGAGGCTGGAAAGGATGGCAGGTCTTGAAGGATCTTGAATGCCAGACCAAGGCATTAGATAAGGCTTAGATAATTCCATAATGAGGAACAGGGGAGATAGTTATTAATATTTGTACTCTTAGTTTAAAAAACAATTTTTTGCCCTGGCTGGTGTAGCTCAGTGAATTGAGCACCAACCTGTGAACCAGAAGGTTACTGGTTCGATTCCCAGTCAGGGCACATGCCTGGGTTGCAGGCCAGGTCCCCAGTAGGGGATGTGTGAGAGGCAACCACACATTGATGATCTGTCCCTCTCTTTCTCCCTTCCCCTCTGTCTAAAAATAAATAAATAAAATCTTAAAACAAAACAAAAAAAACCCACTTTTTAAATTACAGAAGTCAGCACAGCCTTAACTTTTAAAAATTCAAACAATTCAGAATTATAAAAATAAAAAGTGAGATTTGCATTTTGGGCAGACCATTGTGGCAGGGGTATAGGTTTAAGATTTATAAGCTATTTAGATTTCTAGATTTAAGGGGGTTGATCAGAGAAAGGAAGGCCAGAGGGAGGCTAGGGTAATAGTTTAGGAGATTCAACAAAGGCCTGAACCAGGGCCCTACTGACAGAGATAGGGAAGGGGACTGAGATGAGAAACCCTTAGGAAGTCTGACTTGCCTCTCACTGGCTGTTGTCTCTTTAGGCCAGTTACTTATTTTTTTTGAGCTTTCATTTCTTCATCTGAAAAATGGGAATACCACCACCTACCCTCACAGAATTATTGAGGATTAAATGAGATAAACTATGCCAAGATCCTATTTAAACCTAGCATAAAGTAGGCAATTGCCAAATGTGAGTTCCCTTCTCACCCTCTCCCCGTTCTCCCCTGAAGAATTGTTCATTTCTGTCTCTTCTGTTAGATTGTAAGCTGCTGGAAAGCACAGACCATTTCTTTCTTTTTATTTTTTTAATTTTTTATTTCTTGATTTTAGGGAGAGAGGAAGGGAAAAAGAGGGAAAGGGAAAGAGAGGGAGGGAAGGAGAGAGAGAAGGAGAAACATCGATTTGCTGTTCCACTTATTTATGTATTCATTGGTTGATTCTTGTATGCCCTGACCGGGGATCAAACCTGCAACCTTGGTGTATCCAGATGAGGCTTTAACCAACTAACCAACGGAGCTACCCAGCCAGGGGATAATAAGAAATGGTTATTATGGCTGTATCCCCTCAGCATCTGGCACATAAAATATGTTCAGTACATGTCTATAGGATGAATAAAGGGTCGGTCAGCTGCAGGATGTAAGGAAATCTTGCTTCTGTAGGCACAAGCTGACCCTGGCCCTCAGATCAGCTTCCTTGAGATGGAAGTGGTCTGATCACAAGTGGAAGAGTGAGAATGGCCCATCACCACTACCCTGAAAAAACACCTGAGAGAGCATAACTCCTGATGAGTGAGAATAAGAAGCATCATTAGCTAGATGTCCTTTGTCTTATGGAGAAGGAACCAGTGTGTGATTGACTTCCACCCATTTGGCCTTCTCAGGGTGACAGAAGCAGAAATGATGCTTTTAAGAAGCAGTGAGGCTCTCGCAGCCTTCCAGTGCTCCTTGTCAGCCGCACTGCTGCTGCACTGCTGTCAATGTTCCTTTGTGTAAGACAGGCATCGACGGGGCTTCATTTCTTCAGGGCGCCCCTCCAGGTCTCCCTAAGCCCTGGATCAACCAAGATGGTCTCTGAGCTGGTGAAGGCTTAGGAATCTTGGACCCCATACATCATCTGGTCACTGAGCTCTGTCTCCTCAGGCCCCCATTTTAAAGGCAGGGTCTATTACCATCTGGGGGAATGCAGGCTTTCTTGATATTCCATTGCCTTCACTAAGGGCAGTGATGCGATAGCAGGAGTGAATGTCTGAAATAATTCACACGAAGATGCCTTTGCTAAAAAAGATCACTAAAATGGCATTTTGACGGAAGTTCTTATGGGGAGCTGGAGTGGCACTAGATAAATGCACAGCCTACCCAAGCATCTGCCCTTCCCATACCTCAACTTCAGGCAAACAAATTCAGCTTGATTCAGAATGAAATCCAAACCACATGTATGTACCCCACCCAACGCAGTCTCATTCATTCTTTCCAATTAAAAAATAAATTACAGTTAAGCTGGCTTTCCCTCAGCTCCAAAACAGACTGGGCTACTCCCCCATCTTCCTCCTAGAGAAGAATGGCTACAGCTACAATTTGTGTCACTGTGTGCTCACGCAGCTTGCAAAACTCCCAATACCTCAGAGACTGCAGAAGTAATTTGTACCCTGAACTTGGACCTGGGGGCTTGCAGCACAATTAAATGTGTACCAGGGTAGACAAGTCAGCCAGAGTCTCTCTGAGTGCATGTTTGCTTTACTCCTCTTTGGGAAGAAAGAGGAGGGGGTGTGGAATGTCGGGTAGATAAAGACTATTGGCACATTTGAGGCTTCAAAAAAAGTCAGGCTACATCGAACAGCTCGTGCAATTACAGACACATTCCCTAACCCAAGATACTGTTCTGTGAACCTCCCACTTTACACACAGAGAATTCTGCTCTGTCATTCCATCTGCAGTTTCTGCTGCAGCCCTTCCTGCCGCCCTTCCCACAGATTTCTTCTGAAGCAGGTGGAGAGGGAGGTGGAGGGAGCCTAGAGGGTGGTGGCAGATGAAGACAGGGTTGAGGGGAAGAATCTGTACCAAAAAGGAGCCTCTCTTTGGGGAAAGGGGGGTGGGATGCATGTTTGCACTACCTAGGGAAGGCAGATGGGGGAGAAATAGGAACACGGGAGGAGAGGGAAACTAAATAAAGAGCACCAACGACCCCTGAGGGCAAAGCACAGGCTCTCTGCGGCACTCACTCAGGCTGCCCAGCTGTCGGATGACATTTGCCAGGCTGATGTTGGTCACGCATTCCAGCTCCTCGCTTCTAACGCTAGGCAACGTCTGACGGCACAGGTGCCTTGGCTCGATGTTCCTCGTTACTAACGGCATGGTGGACCTGCTTCAGGCAATGTTCTAAATGATGAAAAACAACCTAAAAAAGAAATAACAGGAAAGTATTACTCAACCACAAATTCCAGGCACACAGGGCTGTGTGAGTCTCTTTCTCTTTTGTCTTGCTCTGATCTAAAACAGCTTTAAAAAATCTTCTCTCTCTTTCTCTCTTTTTTAAGACCCATCCTCTATTCTCCCCCACCCCCCTTTTAAGGTTTGCTAATAGAAGGCTTGCTAGATAAGTTTAGAAATTCTGAACTGGTGAGTGCTGGCTGAGATACCACAGCAGCATAAAAAAACCTAAAAACCTTAAAATAACAATGATGCTCCAACCAACAAGAATCTCCAGAGGCAAGGAGGAATGTTCAGAAAACGGCCCATTCAGCAGATTCTAGATGGTACAGATCCTGTCCTTGGGGTGTCCATAGCAGGACAGGGCAGATTCCAGATGATCAATTACAAGGATCAAAGAGCTTCTGTCTGATAATTTCCACAATGACATTAAGTTGCTAGTAGTGATTCTATTGATCTACATCAGGACATAACTTCTCCAGTTCTTCCCTAATGGATGACGGTTAATGTACAACTAAATAGTAGCTGCCAGTATCTATTAACACTACTAAAGTTTAGTCTGTAAATTGACAGAACGAACATCAAGGAAAATTTTACATGTTCAATGTCAAACATGACGCTGAGCAAACCGTGCTTTAAGATTCCTTAGTCCTTTCTCTTCTGCCCAACAGCTCCCCTTCTCTCTCCCATCTGGTCCAACACACCTGGGCCAAAAGGCTCTGGAGACAGCAGGAAGTGTCTGGAGCAGATCCGGAAACCTTCCAGTTACTGTTTCTTCTCCTGCCGGCTAAACCCCTTCCCCTAGGAAATCCCCCAGCACTGCAGGTTCATGCTGAGCTATTGTTCTAGAGTTAATTACCAAATTCCTAGCTTTACAAGGATAGGAACAGGTTTTAGTCTCAACAAAATGGCTATGACTATAGCCAAGGCACACTGGGCTGTTTGTGGTCCTGTTTCTCTACCTTGTGACACTAAAGACATCCAAAACATCTAGTGATTTTCGTGCTAGGGAAAATGGCAGATTCACTCCAAATAAAAAAGGTGAAACCTTAAGGTAACATACTCAAATCCCCAATATTCCAAACTCCTCTTAAGCAACAAAAAAATCAAAACAGAGGTTTACTTACATCAAATCTTATAACACCAGTTCACCACCAAAAGTTGATTATGAATACAAAATGCTTAAACCAAGCTAAATACCATAGATCTTTAGAGCCAACCAATATACCACCAGACCAAACGTTTTTTAAAAAGCCCTTCAGCCTCCGAGAAGGAGTAGAACTCTTCTGAACAGACTGCTCCTTGTTATGGACATTCTGATCTGCTAAGAATAAAAATAAAACAGGAAGCCAGCAGCTTGGGGAAGAAGATTTCCTGTCACCAAGAGCAACAGCCCAAGAACCAAGAGAATCAGCTGTTTGCTCATAACTTTGAACCTCCCTTTAATAGGCACTGTGTGGCAGCTGTGCCTATCTTTGGGGTGCAGAGGTGTTTCCTGAATATTTGTCTACTGTCTAAGGAAATAATTTTCATTCCGTTCCTCTGCTAAGTTCCCCTTTGACTCAACAGATTTTCTAACCCAAACTCTGGACTTTCCCTTCCAGTCTAACTCTTTCCTCTTTTACTTAATGTAAAGGATATAAGGCACTAAAATGCAATCTTTAGTAACTTATGGTGAAAAGAGAGTTTAGAACAGCAAAGGAGGCAGGAGGTTACAAATAAAAGAACCTCACAAGGCTCTCTGTACGCCATCTCAGGGATGCCCTTAGACTCCCATTATTTCATGCTTTCTGACAGAACCAGACATTCAGAGGTGCAGCGACAGATGACTGAAAACAGCCACTGTGAGTCCCCACATTAGCAGTAATTTCAGTCTTGTTCCAGCTTCTCAGGAGCTAAAGGGGCCAGATCTCCTTGAAATTCTGTGTTGAATGTGACCACTGACAGGGCATTCCAGAAGTTCTCTCTGAACACCTAATAGAAACTGGATTCCAGACGGCTAGGTAAATGCCAGACTGGGGAGGCAGGGGGTAGGGGGCAACTTCTAAGGCCTTGGTACTTTAGCATTTATGCTTTCCCAAGTGCTTCGGGTAAGCACACACAAATGAAGTCAACTTTATGTCATCTGGGTAGGATTCACCTAAGACCAATTTTCAATAGCAAGATGGCTTCCTCTTGCCAAAAAAAGCCAGTTCCTATAACCCAGATAACGAGTGCTCAAGAAATGACAATAATTCAAGGCCCTGGCCAGGTAGCTCAGTTGGTTAGAGCGTCAATCCAATACACCAGGGTTGCGGGTTTAATCTCTAACCAAGGCACACACAAGAATCAACCAATGAATGCATAAATAAGTGGAACAACAAACTGATGATTTTCTCTCCCGTCCTCTCTCTCTAAAATAAATAAATAAGCAGGCAAATAAATAAAATTCTAAAATATGACAATAGGCCAAAAACCATTAAGCCAAAACAATTAGAAAAGTGTATCTGCTATTAAAAACTCATTTAATGTTTCAGAGTCACCAAAGAGAGACATGATTCCCTGTTATATGGGATTACCTGCATCACTGCTCACTTTTGTTTTGGATAATCAAGGTTACTTTTTGCATAAGAAGGACAGAATTAGGCCCTGACCTGAGTGGCTCAGTGGGCTGGGTGTAGTCCTGCAAAGCAAAGGGTCATCAGTTTCGATTCCTGGTCAGGGCACACGCCTGGGCTGTGGGCCTGGTCGCTGATCGGGGCACATGCACGAGGCAACCAACCAACTGACGTTTCTCTTGCACATTGATGGTTCTCTTCCTCCCTTTAAAAATTGGTAATAAAATCTTTAGGGAAAAAAAAGAAGTATGGAGTTATGAAAGCTATAAACTACAATAGTAACTTGACCAAGAAAAAAATCCTACCTTCTGGTAAAGATAAACTTAGAAATGAGCAAAGACTTCTAGGCTCTTGACTCTCTCAACTTCAAGTTGTAGAGTTGAGATATATTGGGTAGTACACTGACTTTGACACTTGCAGCTGTGTGATATTGGGCAATTTTCCTAGATACTAAATAGTATAGTTTATATAAAATGTCCATTACAGAGCTAAAAAAAAAAAAAGTAGTTATCTGTAGTTCACGAACACCGGGCAAATCTTCCTGGAAAATCTATTTTATTCACTGATAAATATTTTAAAACACTTTTAACCCTGGACTTATTACATAATAGAATGCAACAGTCATATACATTTAAAGATGAAACTCAAACTTCAATGAAATTTGTTAGGGTTTTTTCTGGAGGTTGCTCCAAGTCATGCTTCTGGACCTACTGAAGAACATACATTTTTTCTCTCCTCCACTCATACTGGGTTCCTCATCTGAACTACAGAACAAAGAAAACGATTAGAGTTCTATTTTTTTCAGTTCTTCTCAAGACTATACATAACTAGCACCATTCCAGATGCAGTGACAAAAGCTAATACATTTACATACGACGGATGCCTAATGGCAGCAGGGCTTAATTCTCTCATGGAAATCCAGTTGAGCAAGGCTCCGCTATCATCAGGAGTCATTTACTGGAAAATGTGTGGAGCACTGGGTGTGGAGGAACCACTGAATAACGAAGTTAACATGGTAAAATTTGCATTTTAGACAAGTCATTCTAACAGAAGCAAAAAATTTGTATTTGGGCGGGAAAATGCTGAAGATAAGACCAGTGGGGAAGCTCTCATTCACAGGTAAGAAGGAGGCAATAGAAATGGAGAGTCCCACCAAAGCTAGCAAATACGAACTGAGAAACTGAAGACAGGTTATAGGGGTGAGTCCTTCTGTCAAAACTCCTGATAGTTTTGTACAGATATATGCAAGAAGTGATAAAATGTAGGTTTATTAATAAAAGTTTCATAGAAAAAGCTAAGTGCTGGTGCCAGTTACAGAAATGAAGAGAAAGTGAAGAAAACCAAGAAAGTAGTAATTCTTAGCTGAGAAAAGTTCTGAATACATGGAAGAATACAGAATGCCCTGTCTTTATAGAATCAATAAAGTTCTTTTTCAGTTATACTTTAACTTAGTTAAGGAAAGTATATGATATAGTGATATTTGCTAATTTGGGGATTTGAGAAGGTCTTGCTCTGGGGGATGTTACATAGGAAAGGAATTAAATTAGAATTACTGAGAAGATAAAAGCTATAGGGAAACAGATTTCAATGCAGTTAGTTCCTTTTAATTAGAGCTGTTCTCTCTTACAAATTATGATTTCCCCTGTATCATCCTCTGGGTGACCAGCTATCAGGAATGTTGGAGGAGACATTCCGAGACTGTAAGATGCTGATGTTGACAGGTCAAACCGGATGGCTTCTACGGTGCTTTCTAAATCAAAGATGAAACAATTCTCACTCTGGGCTATAGTTTCCTTATCTGCAAAGTCCCTTTGGACTAAGCTAGATAATCTTTAAGCAGCTCTAAAATTCCTGGATTTGCTTCTACCTAAGCTGCCATAACCTCCTCACATGGCTAATATCTACTTGCATTCTGAACACAAGGCCAAAGGCAGGTCTTCTCCAGGTCTAGATTCATCTAGTTACCAGGACCTGCAGGATCCAGAATGGTCCAAAGGATGGTCCCCACAGAGCCCTAAAGTTATGTGTACCTGAAAAGCTCCCTGACTGATCTGGGAGTTGGCTACCCAAAAAATTAAAAAACAAACAAACAAACAAACAAACAAAAAATCTTTGAATCAGTTCCTGACACCCAGTCAGACTCAGCAGCAACCCCCATCTTTAGCCCTGGCTATTTTCAGCCTAACAGACTTGTGATGGGTGAGAACAAATAAAAAAGACTTCAGGAATCCCTTCCTAACCATGGCCTGGCAGTCTAGACCAGTGATTTTCAACCTTTTTCATCTCCTGGCACAAATAAACTACTACACATTACTAAAATTCTGTAGCACGCCAAAAAATATATCTTTTGCCCTGGCTGGTGTGGCTCAGTGGATTGAGCGCGGGCTGGAAACCAAAGGGTCGCTGGTTCAATTCCCAGTCAGGGCACATGCCTGGGTTGCGGGCCAGGTCCCCAGTGAGGATCATGTGAGAGGCAACCACACATTGCTGTTTCTCTACCTCTCTTTCCCTCTCCTTTCCCCTCTCTCTAAAAATAAATAAAATCTTTAAATATATATATATATATATATCTTTTGCCAATCTGACCAAAAAAAGAAAAAAAAGGTATAACTTCAATTCATTCACACTGGATGACTATTGTAGGTTGGCGTCATTTTTTTATTTGACAATCTAAGGGACAAGAGATCAGTGCCCCTAACTAAACAGTCAGGTATCATATGTTTTAAAAAGGAGCAGCACACCAGCTGCAAATTATCAGTGATCTAGACCGTCAGTACCATGACGGGATTCATGCTTTGAATGGGAAACTGGATGAGGTGTTCTATCAGATCCCTCCACACAGTAAGAGTCTCTAAGTCTGCCTATTTGAAGTTATACGGAATATTTATGTTACACATTGGTCAGTGTAAAATCAGAAGAAGACTTTGACGTCCACCCTATACTCCAAACTCTCACAATTCTGATGCCAACAGCCTGGGGCAGGAGTATGGTGAGGTGAGGTGAGAAGTAGGGGTTAGGAGAGCAGAAGAAGGTAATAAAGGAAGGCTGAATGTGAGAGGGAGGACCCGTTTGTGCCCCTTACTCTAAATTCCTGTTATAACAGGGCAGAAGACAGATTGGCTGCTTATTCTGGCAATGATGTTTATTACTAGCTGTTTATTATAAATAAATGAACGACACCTCATTTAGAGTCAAGGTCATTGATAACATCTGCAGATTTCTATAGCCACATCCAAAAGCAAGTATATCTGAGCTACAGCAATAACCATAACAACGAAAATGCTTCTCAAGGCAGTTCCTCTTTGACACATGCCCCCAAAAGCTGATCAGCAGTGGCAGGGGATGACAAACAACAAGTGGGGGCGTTCTATGTGTGGCAATTAGGACTTCTGCTTTCACTTCAGCATTTCCCACTGTCCGGCAGTTAACAGCATTTGGAAGGGGCACATAAGAAAAGCTTTACTTTGTAGACCAATTTTTCTCTTTTAAGAGATAAATTTTTTATGTTAAAGAATATGCATGTCACCCTTGCCAGGTGGCTCAGTTAATTACAGCATCATCCCGTGTACCAAAAAGGTTGTGGGTTCGATTCCCTGTCAGGGCACGTACCTAGGTTATGGGTTCAATCCCTGGTGAGGGCATGTATGGGAGGCATTCAATGGATGCTTCTCTCGCGTCAGTGTTTCTCTCTCTCTTCCTCTCTCTCCAAAATTGATAAACATATCCTCAGGTGAAGATGAAAAAAAAAACAAAACTATGCATTCCAAGGGGGGTCAAGAATTTCAATTGAAAAGTCAATAATCATTTAACTTCAAAATGAGAGCCAACACATGGGCTTACTGTAATCTAAGTTTGTCTACTACAATGTTTAAAGAACTATGAATTTACTGTCGCATAAAGCCATCCTCACTACCATGCAACAACTACAAGGAGGAATGCCTCATTATAGCCTTAAGTACCCACACACTTCCTGCTGAAATACAGGGTGGAGCTGAACCTACAAATATAACCAGACTATATCCAAACACAAGGTGTTACTGACAAATAGTTTAGGTCAGTAATGTCCAAAAGAGTTAGTAAGACAGAAATGGAACTCCTAGGGTGGACAGAGAAAGTATCTGTTTAGGACAACCAAGAAAGAGAACTTACTGCTTGTGATGTAAAACAAGGAGAAATTTCTAATTTCATGAAGGAATAATGGACCTACATTCAGTATATGCAAGCCTCCTTCTTGTCCTGATTTGGTTTTGGGAAAGTAGCCCAGAAAACAAGACTCCTAAACTCCAATATCTTACTTCTTGAGCACACTGTACATCTCGCAGAGACCATTTACACGTAGTAATTCTGTACCTTTCTATTATCTTTTGGGGGCAATATCACCTTTTTGTTCTTACCTTTATTACTCTTCAGGCTCTAATCATAGCTTTGCTCTTAAAACTAAAATTGAGGGATCACCTTTTTCTTCAAAACTGGTTTCTTCTTATATCAACTATGCCATAGAAAACTGCCTCTCAAATGGCAAAAATTGGACTTTCTTTTTAGTAGGATCCATCTGGTCGTCCAAAAGGAAATACGTTTAATTTGTGAGACGGAAACCTGGGTTCCAGTCCTTAGTCTAATGATGAATGGCAACTGGGGGAAATTTTTCAGTTCATCCTTCCAATTCAGCTGTGAGCCGCACTAGAAAAATGCTCGCCCTGACGGGCGCTGCTCAGTTGTTTGGCCATTGGCCCACAAAGTGAAAGGTCGCCGGTTTGATCCTGGTCAGGGCACATGCCTGGGTTGTGGGTTTGGTCCCCGGTTGGGGATGTACAAGATGCAACTGGTAGATGTTTCTCTCTCACATTGATGTTTCTCTCCCTCTCTCCCTCTCTTCCCCTCTCTCTAAAAATAAATAAAGTCTTTCTTAAAATGTTTAAGAGATGGCCCTAGCTAGTGTGGCTCAGTGGATTGGGCACCGGCCTGCAAACTGAAAGATTGCCAGTCTGATTCCCTGTTAGGGCACAGGCCTGGGTTGCAGGCCAGGGCCCCATTTGGGGGTGAACAAGAAGCAACCAATCATTGTTTCTTTCCCTTTCTTTCTTTCTTCCCCCCTCCTCCTCTCTCTGAAAATAAATAAATAAAACTTTTAAAAATGTTTAAGAGATGGTATACGAACTGAGATTTTGTTTGCAAAGTATTCTGAACTCTAAAGAAAAGATTTATTCACATAAAACATTTCTAGTATCTCTATCTTAGCCCAAGTTCTCTGTTATGGATCCACTTAAATCACACAGGGTTAAAAATGTTATCACTGATGACTTTCAGTCACCGACACAAAGTTCATTTTACTTTCCTAGCTTAATGCCACTCTCTAGCAATACCCAATTCATCAAAATGAAATGGTTTGAAATATTCCAAACTACCCAAATGAATGGGCTTACTTTTACTCTGATTAGATAAATATAAATCATGAATGATTTTACTTAGAAATTAAGAAATCTTACTCCCAACATCCGTGGGTACTCAAATACCAGATTTCTTTCAGCTATAATAATCAATTGAGGCCCTGGCTGGTGTAGCTCAGTGGATTGAGCACGGGCTGGGAACCAAGTGGTCCCGGTTCAATTTCCAGTCAGAGCACATGCCTGGGTTGCGGGCCAGGTCCCCGTAAGGGCCATGTGAGAGGCAACCATACATTGCTGTTTCTCTCCCTCTCTTTCTCCCTCCCTTCCCTTCTCTCTAAAAATAAATAAAAATAAAATCTTAATAATCAATTGAGCATTATATTCACAGAGCAGTTCAACATGAAAAACAGCTAAGTTGCTCTGAAAAACAAATACCAACACACAAAAGTATTAAACCTCAACAAACCAATTCAGAAGATTACTAGAAATATGTCAATAACTTGCAATATTGTGATAATAGACCCCAATAAAGTAGTCTTCATTTTTAAGAGATTCCTTTCTTATTTATAGGCAATGACAGAAGAGAGTGATCTTCAGTTGATGGTGCTCAAAAATTTGAGATAAAAGGATATAAAATGCATTCTTCTCCAAGTACCTGGGCTTGAGTACCTGGGAGGAAGCCAAACCTGGGCCTGTGCTACCATACAGGAAACACACAGTTGGTTTTTATGGAAGAGTGTCTAATCCTACTTTACTACATTACTCAGAGATGGAGAGGATGGAGCGAGAGACCTAGGAAAGAGAGGATGTAATCTTTCTTTCCTAGTTCCCGCAACAAGCAGTGAGTGCTGCACTAGGTTGAGCTCCCCTATAGACAAGGTACTGGAGCACCCACCGGTGGATTAGGTACAGAGGGAGGTTTGAAAATGAGGGAGGAAGGAGATAATCAGAGCTGAACCCCACACCAGGCACCAAGTAAGTCTCATTGCATCCTGCCAGCTTTCTAACCATTCATTTTAAGCTCTATGGTGCTTCATTTCATATCTCAAGCTTCTCTGCAGTTACTGCTCCCTCTTTGGGATGGAAAGGCCAAAAAAGAAACTGACTTTACACAACTGAGAAAAGCCAAAGAAAAAAGGTTGCAGAGCAACAACAAAAAAAGGAAATTCAGCAAAATGTTTTGCTGACAGCTCAGGGCAATATACAAACACACCGTGTGGTCATGGAGCAGGCAGAAGCAGCAGTCCTGGATGTGACTGTTAAGATACCAACTTAAGTGAGGAGAGAGACCTAGCAATCACAGCTACATCTGAACACTAGGGAGGAGAATTATGGAGCAAAGCGACATGCAATTCCATATCAACTACTCTATTCTGCCAGCTCTAACAAGAATTCATTCCTGAAAAAGTGTCACAGTATCGGCCAAGTCACCAGCAACAAAGAGCACCAAAGGGCAGCTGTACATCTACTTCCTCTCACAAGTTCTATTCACCACTCAATACATAGGATTTATAAGGAAAGTCCTTGAGCAGAGGGGAAAGTAAGTACCCATTCCTTTCTTTCTACCCTCCATTTACCAGGCTATGACCAAAGCCTTCATAATCTAGTAAGCAGTAGCACAGAGCAGTAAGAACACCAACAGTAAGAGACAGAGGTGTGGTTTTAACCCACAACAACCAAATTTCAGCTTTGGGACCTTGGCAAGCAGTCATATCTCTATTTCCTAAACTGTTAAATTAGTGTAATGATTCCCAGTTTGTAAAGCTGTGAAGAAAAATGAAATAAGGCATGTATAAAATGCTTCACACTGCCTGGTACAGATTCTTGTAGTTGTAGTGGTGGTGATAGTGATGGTGGAAGTACTAGTTCTACACCCATCTAGCACTTAGCTATGGGCCACGTACTGTTCTAAATGTTTTATCAGTCAATGAATATTTATCAAATAGGCACCAGAAGACATTAAGAAGTATAAAATCCCTCCCTTGACTCCAAGAGCTTATAATTGAGGAAACAGATAAAATCAAAGTAACAATACAGCAAATAAATAGTTCAATTACTAAATGAATGATGTAGTCAATGATGATAATAGAAAGGATGAAAAGATCACTGTGAACTGAAGGGAATGAGAAGACTTCCTAGAATAAAGATTTGATCTGGGCAGGATTTGGATATAAAAAATTAAGATAGAAAGGAGCCCTGGCTGGTGTAGCTCAGTGGATCGAGCGCGGGCTGGGAACCAAAGGGTCCCGGCTTGATTCCCAGTTGGGGCACATGCCTGGGTTGCAGGCCAGGTCCCCAGTGAGGGCCATGTGAGAGGCAACCATACATTGCTTTTTCTCTCTCTCTCTTTCTCCCTCCCTTCCCCTCTCTCTAAAATTAAATAAATAAAATCTTAAGAAAAAAAAAATTAAGACAGAAAGGTTTTCCAGTGGGGGTAATATAGGCAGAAGCCTTGAACTCTACCACTAAGAATTTATGGAAAAGCCACAATTCTAATGGGCTTTTATCGTATTTCATCAAACCTAAAATGCCACTGATTGTTAAGATGCGTCATGATTTAAGAGACATTAAAATGTGGAGAAGATGTACATCTCAGAAGCGATGAAATATATTTTTCTCTATGATATGAGAGGGCACACAAGATAATCTTTAAAAAGTTCTCTACAACCCAAAAATGCTGATTCGATAACTCTGACTTACAATATTCAAGTTTTACCAATCAACAACATGGGAAGGACAAAAACAATAGAAATAAGAGAGATGAACCATACTCCAGTATTTACTTGCAAAGCTAAAATATCTACCTCCTAACTAGTATTTCCATGTTTTCTTTTATAGTTATAACAACTATTTTAATATTCTTAACTTTTAATTCCATCATCTCTGTCATTTCTGAATGTTTCTACTGACTGATAATTCTCCTAGTTATGGGCTACATTTTCCTGGATGTTGGACATTGTGATTTTACAATGTTAATTATCTCCCATTGTTGTCTTAATTTCAAAGTGTTAAAAGAGTAGGCAGTTACTTTTCATTCAGTTGGGTACTTCTGAGGGCTTGTTTTTAAGTCTGTTAGGGTGGGTCTAGAGTAGTCTTTACTTTGTGACTGTTTTAACACCAGTACAAAAATGTAGCCCTTCTACTGCCTCTACTGGACACTCTTCGCTCCCGCTAGGAACTGAACACATCGTAGGTGCTCTGGGAACCAATTAGCTCATAGATTCCTGGTCCTCTTTCCCCAACCTCCTGGAGTTTGATCCCAGGCATGTGAGAGGTCAGCAAAGACTCATGGGGACTTTGAGGAGATTCCTAGAGCAGTTTTTTTTCTGTATGGTTCCCTCCTTTCCAGAACTCCACTCTACTGCTTCCAGATGCCTCAGCCTCCCCTGACCTACATAATCTCTGTCTCTTCAGTTCAGCAAGACCAATGTGCTCTGCTTGAGATCCTCTACGCTGTTCCATGGTAAGAACATACATTTAGACAGAAAGCCAGGGTAATCCCGGGGGCTCTCTCCTTTATTTTCCTTCTACAAGGGATAACAGCTCTATGCTTCCTATTCAAGTTGGGATATTGATTTCCACTGTAGTTCTACAAGGCCCCCAATCATAAATAGGTATTGTAAAATTCTTAAAGTCAGATTAATTTCAAATTACCTTCAGTAACTATGTATCATGAATACTGTTAGAAGAAATAACAGGAAAAAGTAGGTGTCCTGAAATCAAATAAGAAAGCACAGCAAATAGAAAGGATATCATCACAAGTATATAATATTCCTGAATATCACATTTAATTAATCTTTTTAAATGATCACAATTGAGAACAATGAAAGAAAACTTGCCTTTTATTTTTTAAAGTTAATAGTCATATAGGTGCTAACCACATTAAAAAAAATCAATGGTGACCCCAAAAATATGTTCACTCAAGGGAATCAAGGATGCTGAGCCACTAGTTATATGATGTTAGGCTTAATCTCTCTGAGTCTCATCTGTAAAATAAAAATAAAACCTTTATAGGATGGTCCTAAGGATAAAATGAGGTAATACATGTAAGCCTTCTAAAGGGATGGCTAGTACCCAACAGGGACTCAGTGACTGACAGCTCTCATTATTACTAATTCAAAGGAACGCTGAGTTTGTTTGGAGTCACCGCCTCTTGGTAATGAAATAATCTAAGGAGAGCAGGTCAAATTAAACAGCGTTGAGCATTACACAAAGGGCTCTCCTAACTGGTCCTCTTTTCTTTGGTCTCTGTGAAGACCTAGTAGTAGGTGGGCCTCTTCCCTTCTGAGACGGGCTCTCTGAGAGTGTGGAGACGAAGACTGAAAAAGAAACGGATGGCCTCTGCTTACATTATGCCAATGCTAAGGATTAAGACAAAGGGTATCAGCCTTACAAATCACAGTCAAGAGTCAATTCAGTATTTTCACTTTAGGTACTTCGAAAGCAAAATAGTCTCAAAGGGACTATTATCTGAATTGTGGCATTTCTTTAAAAAAAAAAAAAGAAACCTTTCATCTTAAAGGCCCAAGGCAAATGTCACCACTTCTAAAAAGCCCTCCTTGACTCTTCCAGTTGGAAGTCATTTCTATTTTTCCAAAAGTCCCAAAGAGGTATGCTGAACCTTTTTTAAACAAGTCACTACGTTCCATTTTGCAGCACAGGTTTCCGGAGTACACACTCTGTGAGTACAGGAACTGGAAAACAGTATGTGAAACCTGACAGAAGCAGTAGTCGGAACAGCAGCTTACCTGGAGCCAGTCGAGAGAGGGATTCTTAAAACTTGTGTGTTTCTTATAGCGTCTACTCAATAAATATTTGAATTCCTAAAATGTGCCAGGTATTTATTCACATTTTCTTGAATATCTCTAGTCATCAAAACACTTCTTTAAGGTTAAGAAGTAGTATTCTGATTTTACAGATGAGAAAACTAAAACTGAGAGTGGTTCTGTAACTTTATCAAAGTCACGCAGTCAGCTTTTAAACCCAGGCCCACCTGTATCCAAAGTTCACGCTCTTGCCGTGACATCACACTGACTTACGGTACCACAAAACATCCAAACTAAGAAATTAGACAAATATACCCATATTTCTCATTTTCATATACACTGCCGCCACACCCCAGACTAGTTCCTTCCGCCTAGAAAAAAAGACTGCAAGCTAATACAAGAAAGCCTTCCTGACATATTTATCCTAGAACTGAAATGGTGTTAATGAGGATAACACACTGCTCTCTCCCTCTCCACACCCAATTTTAGCCAGCTGCTCAGGGGCTTCGCATCTCACTTTAAACAACATAAACACTGGCTCATTTAAAGTGCCAGCCTCAGATAACATGTTCAGATGCTACTCTTTTCAAACAAACTCCTGTTTTCAAACAGCTAGGCATTTGAGGTTCCGTAACTTCTGATGGGTTACTTTTATCTACAGGATACCTGAGAGTCACTTTAAATTTTATTCTCTGTGTACTGTTTGGCTCATCAAATCTTGTCATTAGGGACTTTTTCTTTTTCTTTTAAGCAGCTAATCTTTCATCTTCTTTCACAATGAACCAAAATACATTCCTATGGGTAATTCCTAACCTGTATATATATATTTAAAAATAATATTCTTCTGACCATTCTTCTAAAAAGCACAGTTGTTTTCCTTTTTAGCCCAAGTGAAAATGATTCTATCAGAAGTGAGTTTCCCCCATCTCTTTCTGCATATGGAGAATACTGAAAAGGTAAGTTTTTTAAAATTATTAAATGTAAACAGCTCATTAAACATAATCCAATTACTTGAATTTTAAAAAGAATTACAATATGTATATGTATTCTTGCCTAGATTTAATATCTCAAATTAATCTTTTCAGCATTAATATTTTAAAATAACCTTTGATATGAGCAAAATGCAAGGAGTTGGTGATATATCTGTACTTTGTGGATCTTTGTTGTGATTTTACCCACAAACAATTTTGGTGGGAACAGCCCCACCCCCACAGTGGGGGGTAATTAAATACCACCTGCCCTAACTGAACTGGTATTTCTTGTCTGCCATAAATCATGTTAAAGGGTCTGTTTTAAATTCTAATGCCTTCACAGGACAAGAAGCCAGCAGATGAATTTTTGTGGCATTCCAATCATCACAAACACTTTACTGAGACAATTTCAAGCCAAAATTTGTTAGATGCATGTCTTTAGTACAGTAGCCTAAATTTTCCATTACCTAATTTCCATTCCGTTACTACCAATCAGAGCTTCCTGAGACCATCCCCAAGCATTCTTCTTCCTCTCTGGTCTCTAGCCCCTCAAGTTTGCTGTTACATTTCCCTCAGCAGCCATCTGGTTCTTTGGTTTTTACGCTTTCTTGGTGACCAAGGGTAAATAAATTGCATAGCTAAACTTCTACGAGCTATTTGAAAATGGGCTCTGCTGTGGTCTGAACACTGAAGAACTTCTACTGAAATGGAGGCGGAAAGGCACTAGCCTATCAGCTCAGTTGATTAGAGCATCATCATCCTGATACACCAGGGTTGCAGGTTCCATCCCCATCAGGGCACATACAAGAACAACCAGTGACTGCATAAATATGTGTAACAATGGGTTCGTGTGTGTGTGCATGTCTCTCTCAAAGTCAATAAATTTGAAAGAAAAAAAGAAGCCCTGGCTGGTGTGGTTCAGGTTGGTTGGAGCATTGTCCTGTAAACCAAAAAGTTGTGGGTTGGATTCTTGGTCAGGGCACATGCAGGAGGCAACTGATAAATGTTTCTCTCCCTCCCTTCCCCTTCTCTAAAATCAGTAAGCATGTCCTCTGGTGAGGATAAAATAATTAATTAACTTTAGAAAGATATGAAATTTTTAAAAATATATGATTATGTATTTAGAAAAATTAAAATTTGATTTATATTAACACAAAACTTCTTTTCCAAACTTTAGAAATAGAAAGAACTGTATGAGTATATATGTCGTACGGGTAACAACTGGAGTCATGTCTGTACACCACTTTCCCTCCAAAGTAGAAAAGTTCTATTTCAAGTACTAAGAGGCATCATGTGTTTTCAGCAACTTTCAAGGATTTCACTGAAATAGATTTTCCTGTTCAGACCCTATTATTAATGAGCTAAAGGTACAGCTCTGCCTCACTGATACCATTTCCCAAAACAAATGAATGAAATGGAGGAAGCTGACTGTGACTAATTCCTTTGGTTATTCAGACTGTAGCCATGTTGGAGCAATTCCTGACTGTATAAGGTTGGCTTCTATCATCATCCAGGCTGACTATGGAAAGCTATTTTATGATCTGAAAGGAGAGTGACATGGGTCACTGTAGGTCCCCTCATCCCAAACACGGAACAGTTACCCAAGGTTAGCAGAAGAAATGGAGCCTAATATCTGATGATCACAAACCTTCTGAAGGACAGGGCCATTAAAAGACAACAAGAATTTTACAGGTAAAAGGTGCACCAGTGGCTAAAACTAAGCCCCTTCCAAGATTTTAATGATTCAAGTTTCATCTTGATAAACTGGTATTTTTATACAAAATATATCTTATTAAGCTAGTCCTTGAAAGTTAAAAAGGTGTCTTTAAATGCCTGCTGACCTAAAATTGCCATGCTCCATGCTTTAAAAGGGTTGATTTTCTGGAAGACAATAAGATGCCAGATTCCATTCAATGAAGATCAGAATACTATTTGGTGAACCTGTTCTGCACCTGTGGAAGCAAAGAAAGACCAGCTCATGCACCTAAAAGGGAGGATAGTATTTATGTGAGTTCTCCCTATGACCTCTTTGGCAGTAAATGTTTAAAAGTCTTTTTTTAAGACTAAGGGGCAGGCCCAGAACTTTCAACTACCCATTCAAGCAGGGTTACAATTCCCCTCCTCCATAATTAAGTCCCCTTTCCCACTCTCCATGCATGCATGAATTGCAGTGACATTGACATGGGGGCCTGACATTAGCCTTTGAAGGCCATTTAAATCCTCCTCCTTCCAAGTTGCCTTAAAAGCTATGCATCATCCACTTCATAGTGCTTGAGTGTAGGGGTTTGACTAGATGGTACTCAAAGTGGGGTCACTGGGAGCATAAAAAGAAAGAGGACTCCAAATTCAGATTTGATAAAACTCAGTTGCTCAAGAGGCAAGAGTAAAAGAAACACTAAACACTTAACATTGAATGAATGAAAACACTGCTACTTGACAATCCCTTTTATTTAGGAAAGTAGAAAAGGTCATTCACAATATGGTCCTTTTATATGGCTCCATTCACATCTTCATACATACATACCCTCCCCTGAAGTCCTATACACCTTCCCATAGCTCCCTACTACATTATGTTCTTTCTTGTCTTCATCCTTTTGCTCAAGTCTGACCAGCCACCACAACCCCCACCAACTTCTAAGGTCTTCCAAGACTGAGCTCAAGTGAAATCTCTCTTGACATGCCTTACACCAAAGGTTGGTTCTCCCTCCCCTGCACAATCTTTAAACTTCCACAACACCCTGTGGAATGCCTAGCTCATCACACTGCATTAAAATGACTGACTCTCCTGCCCTGGCTGGTGTGGCTCAGTGGATTGAGCACTGGCCTGTCCACCAAAAGGTTGCAGTTTTGATTCCCAGTCAGGGCACATCCCTGGGTTGCACGCTAGGTCCCCAGGTGGGAACATGTGGGACGCAACAGATTCCTTTATCTCTCACACATTGATGTTTTTCTCCCTCTCTCCCTCCCTTTTTCTCTAAAAAAGTAAATAATATCTTTAAGCAATAAAAATAAAAATAAATAAAATGACGGATTTTCTTACTTGCTCTCCCACTAGACTGAATTCTTTAAGGGTGGTGATTAGTCATCTCTAATCCTAGTGCCTACCGCCATACTAAGTGCAGAGAGAACGCTCAATAGATATCTATCGAATGAATGAAGCCACAGTTAGTGGCTCCTATGGTTTGGCCCTTATGAAAGTGAGGCTGTGGACGGTAGTCTGGACCTCCAGTCTTACAGCACTGCTTCCTGAGAGAATAGAACCCTATCTGAATGGCCCAAGTTCAACCTCTGTTTTAGAATGAAAGTTCCTAGTAGTTCACCAGTTCACAAGATGGGATCTACATATACTCTCCAAGTCCTAGAAAATGATCAGGGGTCTAATCTGAGATTAGAGATGTCAAAAATTAAAAACCAAGGCCACCCTGACCAACATGACTTATCTACCACCTCCCTTTCATTCCTGCACCTCAAAGCTCCTAGTCCCTAATGTAAAGAGAGAAAAATTATAGTGTTATCAGCCAAAGGAGATAAATTTTCAGGGAGGCTAAGGAAGGTCAGGATAGGGTAAGTCATCAAAACCAACACATGTCCAAAGCTTGAAAGAAATTCAGGCACTTGGCCTAAAATGATATAAGCCTCTGAACCTTTCCTTCCCCTTCCCAATCTTAGCTTCCGGCTTCCCTTCCCTCAATATCCCCACCCCCACCCTCCCCTCCCCACCAGCCTGCCTTTCTCTTTCCATTTCTTTTCTTTCCTTCTTGCCTTTATAAATAGGGATAGATGTAGTGAGAATCTAGCAAATAACTTCAAACTATATGTAGGATTTGTATACAGTGATATCCAATTATTTGTTTGTTTATTCATTCACTCATTCATTCATTCAATGAACCTTATGTACCTGGTACTGTGCTACACACAGGAGATGTAATTTCAACAATGCCCCTGCCCACATGAAGCTCAAAAGCTACTGAAGGTGACAAGTAAAATGGACAATAATACTATGTGATAAGTGTGACTACAAATATAAGTTCAAGGTGTTATGGAGGCATCTAGCTCAGGCTAGGGGGGAGGGGTCAGTTAAGAAAGGGGATCTTAAAGGACAAAAAAGGTTAGTTAAGAGAAGTTTTAGGTGGAGGGAGTAGTGTGTGCAGAGGCAGTGTTCCAGGAACAGCAAATAGCTTGGTGTGGCTGAAGTGCAGGAAGTCGTGAGTGATGAAGTTCATAAGGAAGACAGAAGCCAAGGCATAGAGAGCCTTGTGTGCCACACTATAGCACCTGGAGTGTGCTGAAGGCTACTGGGAACTACTTAAGATTGAGGCCAGAGAGTGACATGATGGATTTGCATTTAGAAAGCTCTCTGGCAGCAGTGTGGAGAACATACCGCGAGGGGTGAAAGACTAGGGCAGTGATCCAAGTGGAAGCACTTCTAATTGATCGATAGAATCTACATAATGGGAGAGTTGCAACCTAAGATGATAGAAAGTGCTGCATATGAGTCTGAGTTTGAGATCAGGTGGTCACTGATAAGCTTTCTTTCTTGAACAATTAAATGAATCTCTCTGGGCCTCAGTTTTTACATTCTGAAAAATGTGTTTATGTATGAGAACAGAACTAGGAGGAATAGTAGATCAGGTATTACCAACCTTTTCTTAATATTTTAAAATTTATAGATACAAATTTTTTTTAAAGTATATACAAGGTATAAAAGAATAGTGATATAGCCCTGGCTGGTGTGACTCAGTGGATTGAGCGCAGGCCTGTGAACTGGGGGAGGAGGGGAGGCGGAGGTGAGGGGGGGGCAGGATAGGGTTGTGGGGGGGGTTGCGGGTTCAATTCCTGGTTGGGGGCACAAGCCTGGGTTGTGGGCTGGGTCCCCAGTTGGGGGTACACAAGAGGTAACCACACACTGATGTTTCTCTCCCTCCCTCCCCCTGTCTAAAAATAAATAAAATCTTAAAAAAAAAAAAAAAGGAGCCCTGGCTGGCGTAGCTCAGTGGATTGAGCGCGGGCTGGGAACCAAACGGTCCCGGTTCAATTCCCAGTCAGGGTACATGCCTGGGTTGCAGGCCAGGTCCCCAGTGGGGAGCATGTGAGAGGCAACCATACATTGCTGTTTCTGTCCCTCTCTGTCTCTCTCCCTTCCCCTCTCTCTAA
>PVJI01002639.1:13396-140989 GCA_004026765.1 Micronycteris hirsuta | reverse complement strand
AGCTACAAGATTGGTAATATAAATTGATATTTAGTGTTTTAAAATATATACCACTCCCAAACATAGAAATGCCCGAGAACGTTACACTAGCGCTTTAACAGAGAAACCGCTGTCACGCCGTGTGACCACCGACTTGCTCGTCTGAGCTGCGTGCGTCACAGCGACCCCGCCTGTGTGGCAGCCCGGAGTGGTCGTCGGCAGTCGAGCTGATCACAGCCTCACTATGTGCTGTGCACAATGACAGGTTAATTTCCTCTTAGGCCAGTCTTAACTGCTTGCTCCCTCAGCCTGCTACTCCGTTGTCATCGGCCCCCGTTGGGCACCATCTCCTCTGCTTTCAGTGGCTTCCCCTCCGTGTTTCTCCGTGTGGGACACTCCGGGCCCCTCTTTGTGGGCCCAGGTTTGGTTTGCGGCTTTGTTTTGCTGGAGCACATTCTCCTGCGCCTTCTTTCCATGTGAAGCAGGTTTTAAAAAGCATATTTTTGAGCTCTTGTATGTTTGAAATGTATTATTCTACCCTTGTTTGTGATTGGATGGTGTCAAAGTATAAAACTCCTAAGTTAGAAATAATTCTCCATAAGATTTTGATGTCATTATACCATTGTCTTCTAATCTTCAAGGTTTATGCTGTAAAATCGCATACCGTTTTCATTCCTGACATTGCATGTAGTGTATCCTTGGCTCCTGTTTCTTTTAACTCTCTGGAAGCATTTGAAATATCTTTGTCTAAATATTTTTAAAATTTCATGGTGACATATCTTGCTTTGGGTCCCGCCCCCCACAGTTTTGTTGGATGGTTTCTTAGACCAGCATTTTAGTTCTGTGAAAAATTATTTTATTAATTCTTTTTAATGTATTTCTTACATATTTCTTTTCTATCTATCATCTATCTATCTATCTATCTATCTATCTATCTATCTATCTATCACCTAATATGTCTAATCTGTCTACCTTTCTTTCATTCTCTCCAAAAATTTCCATTAGTTAGATGTTGGACCTTGGGTACTTATTTTCTTTTGTATATTGTTTGTCTGTTGTACTATTTTCTAAATGATTTCCTGAGCATTTTTTGATGTTTAACATGCATCTAAATTATTTTAAATAATCTTATCATTATTTTAAAGCAGCCTGTTCTCATTTCACAGGTGCATAATTTTCTCTTATCCAAAAGCTATATATTTTTTTTAAATGTCCTCTATCTACTCCCTGAATTTTTCCTCCATTTCTCTAGTTCTTCTGGTGTTCATTTCAACAGTTTGCACTGCAAAACAAACTCTTCACTGGCATTGGAAACATCATTAACTTACCTGGAGATGCGTCACTGTCCAGTCATTTCTAAGGTGGAGACATGAAGAAATGAAAGGTAACTTCTGATGGTTTATGGACTCCTGTAAAGCTTCATATTAGGATTCCTGGGCTGGGAACCTGACCATGGGACCAAAAATATCAAAGTCTGGGGGCCTTTTTGTTGGGCAGGCAGTAAATCCAAGGAAAAATCTTAAGCCTGGGGTTATAAACCGCTTTGCAGCCTCCTAGGGTACAGCAGTGAATAACCCAGCGCTGCAGGATCCTGGAAAAGCACTGGGACCTCTGCAGTCAGCATGCAGACATTCACTTTCTTTTTTCTTTCTTCTTCTTCTTTTTTTTTTTTTAACTTACTTTCTAAGCACAGGACTTACACTTGCCCCTCTCCTTGTTTTAGGAGCCTGACACCCTCTGGTTCAATTTCTCCAGAGAAAAACTTTCTCTTTTGTCAATGTAAGGAAGGAGGCTATTTAAACTGTGAAGGTGGGTGAGGGAAGGTGGGCTCCCTTTACTACTATGCACCTTCTGCTGATTCCTTTGTTTTTATCTCCATTCTTAGTAACTACTGTTGTGAATCCACCTAATACAATTTGCTTATGAACGACTGTTGAGCACCTTTTGGTAGATAGTAAGTGCCCCCTGAAGGAATTCTGATGTGAACAATATTAGCTAACTCAAACCATTACCTTGCTACCAGACTGTTAAAAAATTAAATCTTAAAATAAGTTTTGCCGCATCTACAGACATAAAAGGTGCAGTTCATATGATCTTTTTGAGTGAAGGAAATCCAAGCTTTTGGTTCCTTTAAGCTTTTATCACCACTTTGCCTGAGTGGTGGATTTGGGCAAACACCGACATTTTAGGGCAGGATTTTGTAACCCAAATGGACCCTCGCTGACCATGCTGTCTCGGGTGCTACTTTCTGCTGCTGCCACAGTGGCCCCCTCTCTGAAGAACGCAGCCCTCCCCAGTCCAGAGGCATTGCAGGCAACAAGGGTTTTCACACCGGGCAGCCGCGTCTTGCCCCTGTGTCACCTCTTCCTGAACATGGAGGAAAAGTTCTTCATGGGCTGATCCCAGAGGGATTCTTCCAGTTCCTTTACCCTAAAACCAGTGTAACAGGACCCTGTGTGCTCAGAACTGTGCTTATCCTCTATTTTCTATACAAAGTAATATATGTGGTTACTTCAGAGACCTTCTCTGCCGTATCAACAATAGGGTTGCCTGTCTATGTAATTAAAGATATAGTGCCTCTATTGGGGAATTTGCTGATAAACTCAATGAGCAAACAAAATTGCTCAGCTAGGAGAAGCAAAACAGGCCTCCATCAAAAACATCAAGGGTGCAATTGATCTGGAGAAGTCCCAGCAAGCACTGATTCAAAAACGCCATTATCGCCCGGCTGGTGTAGCTCAGTGGACTGAGTGCGGGCTGGGAACCAGAGGGTCCCGGTTTGATTCCCAGTCGGGGCACATGCCTGGGTTGCAGGCTGGGTCCCCAGTGAGGGCCATGTGAGAGGCAACCATACATTGCTCTTTCTCCCTCCCTTCTCCTCTCTAAAAATAAATAAATAAAATCTTTAAAAACAACAACAGCAACAACAACAACAAAAATGCCATTATCTTTTTGATGTCCAGAGGAACAGCATTGCTATGGAATTGGAGGTAAAGAATTGCCTGCACTATAACATCTCTGTGCAGAATATGATGCATCGAAAGAAACAAGAGCACATGGTGAAGTGGGTGAAGAAGCACATGGTGCAGAGCATCTCTGCACAGCAGGAAAAGGAGACAGTTGCCAAGTGCATTGCAGAGCTGAAGCTGCTCGCAAAGAAGGCTCAAGTACAGCCAGTTCTGCAAAAGCATCTGTCCCCACTGAGATGGGTAGAAGCACTTGACTGACTGACTGAGTGGAAATTAGACTGTGACAAAAGCTTTCTGTACCGCCAAGTGTAGTGTTAGAGTTTACCCCACCTAAAAATGGAAAGTGTGAGATTCATCTAGTGACAGAATGTCAGAATTAAAACAATCCATTGGTCAGTGAATGTTTCTTGTTCTTCTTGCTCTGCATTTTGAATTGTTCCATGATCACTTTTGAATAAGCAGTTTGGTTCTAGTAAAATTTGGTACCTGACTAAAGACTACCAAGTTATAACTTAAATTTGTAATTAATTCTACCACCTTACAATAAAATTGATGGTTGAAACAAACAAGCAAAAAAACCCCAAAATTTCCAGAGTTCATAGCTGGACACAGGAAATCTTAGGATTCAGCCTACGGCATCCTTCAAGGTAAAGGGAATAGACCTAGTTAGCTTCTCAAAGCTTAGTTTATACAAACCTAGTTTATTTAGCAAACAGGTAAATATATTTCATCAGCATTTAATATATTAACTGGCAATCTTTGGATGCTAATTAAAATATGAATAGCAAAGACAAGTATATCAGCTATACCTGGAGTAGTGGCTTCCTTAATATATTATCTGATCCAAATTTAACTATACATTCTTTTGTTTGTTTGTCTTATAATATATAATCTATGAGATAAACTATCTTAATTTTAATACTTAGGTTGAATGTTGTGCTTGAAATAAATAATAATTGAAATGATTTTATCTAGGCTGAATGTTGTTTGAAATAAACAATAATTGAAATGATTTTATCTAGGCTGAATGTTGTGTTGGAAGTAAACAATAATTGAAATGATTTTATCTAAGCACCAAAATGAAATTCTTAAAAATATTTTTCAAAATGCAAGCAAATAAAAGTAGTGACCTAAACTGAACGCATTTCAATATCCCATGCGGATCCCCCTTTTTTTAGTTTTCATTATAGAAAATCCGAAACACCCTCAGAATTTAGGGGCACATCTTGTTTCACCCACACCCAGCTCACCTTCCATGACCCCCCTTCTGAACTGATTTATTCTGACACGAACGTCAGACGTATTGCACCAGCATGTTCATGATGTAAAATATGTGTTGGAAGGATGGCTCACCTCTAGTCATAGTTAGATTCACACAGAAACACTGACCAAGGGGACACTCTATTGGCAAAATAAGCTTTCAGATATTTCGGAGTGTCAAAGTAGTCAAACCAGAAGAACATGGTTAAACTATTTGTAATTCTCAAACAAGTTTATGATTAACTTACAAATGTAACAACTGGTAAGCATGCTATTAAATTATACACATTTTACAGTTCCTTTCTTATTTCGATTTACTACTCAAATTCATCTATGTTTCATTTAAAAGAAAAATTTCAATAAAGAATGTACCAATTTAATATTTCTAAAACTAAAAGATGACACTGAACATGGAAATTCCACCAGTGAAAACCCTTCCTCTCCTATCATACTATTCGGCAATGTTTGTCCTCACTGTGTTTTTCACCTAAGTTTGCTTAGCAGCCCTCTTTACAGCTGATGCGCAAAGGCTTGTGGTGACTTGTCAGTTATTATAGCTTCTGAAAGATCTCTTCAAAGGATATTGAAGTCTTATATATAGACTGCTAAGTAGCACACATATAATATCACACTGCCCATTCTCAACTTTTTAATAAAGTATTGGATTGGCCAAAAAAGGTCTGTTTAGTTTTTTCCATAAAATAAAAGACACGTTTTTCATTTCCACCAATAAGTTTATTGATTTGGGTATTTTGAATATGTCATCTATCTCCTGCTATTGGCTTCTAGTGGGTAGAGGCCAGGGGTGCTGCTAAATATCTTGCAATGTATAAGACAGCCCCACAGCAAAGAATTATTTGGTTAAAATGTCAATAGTACCAAGAAACTTTGCAAACCCCTTTTGACATGTTTGGTCAATCACAGCACCTTCTCTATACACTGCACAAGTCTTTTTTAAGTGTGTTTCAGTTGTGTTTTTGCTTTTCTTGAATTAATAAAACATAATATGCCAAAAATGTGTATTTTCTTCCATCTTCAGTACTAAATTGACTGCACAAAATTTCATCAATTTTGGTAAGTTTTTTTTTAATGCACATTGATATGACAGCTGCCATAATACAAAATTGTTTTGAATGAAGTTGAAGACAACTAAGCACTACCAGAGCCATTGTACAAAAATACTAAACAAAGTTTTTGGCCAACCCAATACATTAAGACTGTAACATTTGTCTTCAAAGGAAATTGTGCTTCTAAGAACCAATCCAGGCCTCCTCATTCTTTATTGGCTTCTTTATATTGGTTTAAGTTTTCTGAGCTTTCTCCACTCTGTGAAGTCATCTACTTTCTTAATGACAAAAAATTGCTGACATCTATCTTCTGCTATCATGTATCCTCATTTTCCTTGTCCTTCTGGATGTATACACCTTTAAAAAATACTTGCTTTCAGATTGGTGGGGTTAAAGAAATAGCAAAGATAAACTTAAACAAAGCCTCATCTTAATGAACACTCCATTAAATATATTTTCCTAAAATTGAAAACATTTTCTTGTTGATTATTTAGGCATCGCTTGGTAAAGGCATACATTTCCTACCAATGTTGTCTATAAAATCAGGGAAAAGCTACAGAATTAATTGTGCTTATCATCATCTACCTTCTCACGCAGAGAGTGGGAATTCTCTGCAAACAAAAGAAATAGTTTAGAAGAAACAGTAAGAATGACTCATTAGCCCTGGCTGGTGTAGCTCAGTGGACTGAGCTCGGGCTGCAAACCAAGGGGTCTCTGGTTCGATTCCCAGTCAGGGTATGTGCCTGGGTTACAGGCCAGGTCCCCAGTGGGGACCAAGTGAAAGGCAACCACACATTGATGTTTCTCTCCTTCTCTATCTCCCTCTCTTCCCTTCTGTCTAAAAATAAATAAATAAAATCTTAAAAATAAATAAATAAAAGCCCAGTGACAAAGAGCGTGAGTGCATCCCTTAAAAAAAGAATGACTCGTTAGTTGACCAGCATCCTTTTAGATCTTTTCCATTATTTAAATCTCTGTTCAATAGCAATTCCAAACATTCATATAAAATAAAACAATAAAATTTACCAATAAATCCTTTGATGGTGCTCTAAATAATGAACATGGTTGCAGATAAAATACAGCATGACTCTTAGGATACTGACGAGGAGGTCATTGAAGGATGTCGTTGTGCCTGGAAAAATGACCAGAGAGGTTGCTGGGGGCAGCATATAAACTCTTAGAGTTGATTATAATAAACAGCCCCAGAAAGAAGCTTTTGAGACAGTACTGAGAACTGCCTTAAACATAAACACAAACTAATTGGCTTAAGGTATGTTTATAAAAAATAACAAAATGTTATATGTTCTTTCATGAAAACATTTGCATGCTTAAAATCATTTTAAACATTGAGTTTTAAAAACCTTATTTCTATATGGCTATGTCATAATAGCTAAGATTGTTTCTGCTGTGTGCCTCAATTTGGGTCACACTGATTAAAAAAAATTGAAGTCTATTTCCACCAATTACAATCAAAATTATAAAATATAACCATATTGCTAGTTAGATTTCCAATGGGCTACATTTTACAATAATATCAGAATATTTTTTAAAACTTTGACTACTAAAAACTATAGCTATATTTTTGCGATGGGTATTTTTACTATGACTTAACTATTCAATTTCTATTACTATTTAGAATAAACTTACTTAAAGTTTCTGTCTTTGAATAATATATCTTCCATATTTAAGCTATAAGTATAAATATATAAAAAACATTTCATATTTTTCTAGAAATGTTTTAAGTTGAAAAAATTAATACTTTTAATTTTCTTTTTCAAGGAGAGACATTATGTGGAATATATAGTATTTTCACCAGTCTACTTTTTGTATCACAGAAAACCAATATCTATCTGTGTCATTATTGAAGAACAAAATGAACAAATGGAGAACTAAATTATTTCTTTAAAATAGTTTACTGGATGAAGCAAATAAACAAATGGGAGACAGGTATGCAGACAATTTCTTGCAACTAGGTTATTTATGCCACATCCCTATGGGCTTTGATAATCACCATTGTTAATTTATAAATTACTTAAGATGATACCACTTTTCCTATTTAATGATGAAGTTATAGATCAGAACTCTGTGTAATCACAGCTTATCTAGTTTTTATTCTAACAGTTTTATTTCAGGGTGAGTTATCTCATTGGTGGATATAAAAACACAGCAAAGTCTTACTGTGTGACACCTGAGGATTGATCTTTCTGTAACAATACTAATGATAACTTAAGATGATCAATTATTACTTATTGTGTCTGTATCTGTATATTGTTTTATAATAATCTTATGGGGCAGGTAGTAATATTACTTTGCATTTTACATTATCATATTTTATTGAGATAAAGAGAAAGGTAGTCCATTTGAGCACAGAGTAGGTAGGGAGGAAATTAATATTTATTGAGTATAAGCTAGAAAATTATTGAATACTATATCTATACTTTTGTTTAATAGTTATAAAAGCTGTAACAGCATATTTTATTATTCCTATTTGACAAGAAATTAAGACTCAGGGACATTAAGTAAATTAGCCAAAGTTGCATAGCTAGAGTGTGACAGGTTCCAAAAACAACTCCAGATATTCTGACTGCATGCCAATGTGTGTTAAAAAGTCATGCAAGACATGAAATATAACTTCTGTAAAAGCATGATATATATTCATGTTAACAGGTACATGAAAATTTTCAATAAGTTAAAAATATACAAGTTTCCATATTGACGTCACTTAAAATCATTAAACCAGTGCGTAAGCATTTTATACATAAGTTACACTAGTTTATGATATATAAAATTATTTATCTTTAGTGCCATTCACTGAGAGATAACATGAGTAAAAGTCTACCCTATAACTATTACTTGAATAACTTCAAAAAGTTATTTTAGTATTGCCACATGAAGGGGAGCATAAGTTTTATGTGAACTAAGAATGGCAGTGCTATAGATTCAACTTAAAAGCACTGAAATTATAACTGTAGTATTTAATTAGTTTCAAAATAAATGAGTCTTTATTACTAGCACAATTCTTTGGATCCAGCCCTTTAAACCTAGTTAAGTTTGTATGCTTTTACTTTAATATGTATATCATGTTGTAAACCAACCTGGAGAGTAGAAGGAGCTTGTTAACACTGGTAATGTATTACAACAAAACCACATTTGTCTTTCAAATATATCATTTTTTAACATACACAGTAAAATTGCTCAGAAATATAATTTTCATGTTCACACATTCATCATTGCTTAAGACATCTATGTTAAGAAATCTAAAAATAGTTCACCATATGACTGAGAAATTTCACTTCAGAGTGTTTATCCAGAGAAAATGAAAGCACTAATCTGTAAAGATATATGCGCCCCAGTGTTATTTGCATTATTATTTATTATGGCTAAGATGAAGAAATGACATAGGTGTCCATCGATAGATGAATGGATAACGACGTGACACACACACACGTACACACCCAGGAATATTACACAATGATAAAAAAGAATGCAATTTTGCCATTTGAGACAACAGAGTATTATGTTAAGTGAAATAAGTCAGACAGAGACAAATACTTTAGGGTTTTGTAACAAAACCACAGGGTTCTGTTGCTCTGGGCTCTACTGCCCACCACCAGTAAGAACCATGACTCCCAATGCCAGAGTCTTATGAAAAGGAAAGAAACTCTTTATTCAGAAGTTATACAGGTTTAGAACAATGGTGGAATTCTGCCATTAAATCTCACTTCCTTTAGAAACAAAGAAACACCCACAAACACACAGTCGTTCCCCACACTTGCCAGACCAGGCCAGTCAGAGGCACCGTCTGAATGTTGTTTGAATGTTCCCATCTGTATTCTGGCTTCTCCCAGCTATCCATGCTTGGCTAGCTAGACTCCTGCTTTTAATCCAAAACTGCATCCTCATGATGGGCTGGGGAAACCTTCTGCATCCTTTCAAACTGTGTGGCCAAGACCCTGCACTACTGCTTCAAGGTCAAGAGGCTTCTCCTTCCCCAGCTACATGGTCAAGAGAGCACACTAGAGAGCCCTTCATGGCTCTCCTACTCTCTTTTCCTCATGGTCCAGAGCTCCTGTATGGCTAAGAGAGAGCATGGCTGAGAGAGAGAGAGAGAGAAAGAGAGAGAGAGAGAGTTCCCTCTCCACTCTCAAACTGCATGGTGAAGCCCTGGCAAGGCCACCATGCCTGAGTTTAAAGCCTGGCATGGATCTTCCTCTGTAACCCCATTTCCGACTCCTCCCACACTGGGTTTGCACCTGCCAGGACTGTGGTTTCTTTGGCCTCTTTTGGCTGCCATTCTTAGTCTGGGCAAGCATGGCCCTGTGATGCAGACCTAACTGCCTCCCTGCTCTCTTGCAGGTGCCTCAAGCCCCTCTGGCTACATCACATCGTGGGTTAGAGTCCTGTCCATCTCTCTGGCTCTCAGCAGACTCAGACACTTAACATTACTAAAACACTGGCCAAGTTCTTCAGATATGCAAAGCAACTCTCAATGGCCCTGTGCAGCTTCATTCATCCCCCAAGCGATAGCTGTGGGGCTTTTCTCCATTTGGGGGGACCTCTACTTCAGCACTCCATTACAGTTTCACTTATATGTGGAATCTAAGAAAACAAAATAAATAAAACAAAAACAGACTAATAGAAAAAGAGACTGAAGGGACAGTTGCCAGAGGGGAAAAGAATGGGCAGATGGATGAAAAATGTAAAGGGGGATATAGTCAACAATATTGTGAAATAAATAATACTAGAATTAGTGGGATGATCATATTGAAAGGTATAAAAATGTCAAATCACTATGCTATACACCTGAAACTAATATAACTAAGACAGTATCATATATCAACTACACTTAAATGTTATTTTTTAAAAATATTTTATTTATTTTTTTAGAGACAGGGGAAGGGAGGGAGAAAGAGAGAGAGAGAAACAGCAATGTGTGGTTGCCTCTCTGGTGCCTCCTACTGGGGACCTGGCCCACAACCCAGGCATGTGCCCTGACTGGGAATTGAACCCATGACCCTTTAGTTTGCAGGCCAGCACTCAATCCACTGAGTCACACCAGCCAGGGCTACACTTAAATTTTTTACAAAGAAATACTGTACCTGGGTTAAAGCCTAAGCTAAGTAACATACATACATATAAATACTGTACTCAACTGTTCCAAATCTGTGTACCCACAGCCTTAAACAGATAAACATGGTGCATAGGCATCTCAGAAACTTTGGGAAAGGACAACTGGCAGTTAGGAAAGATTTGCACTAATTATCTCCATACAAATGGAGATCAAAGCCACTGATAATCAATAGTAGAAATTCAATAAATGTGTTGCATCTAAATCTTATAATACTCTCTATCAGTGACATAATATACTTTTTTAAAAAGATTTTATTTATTTTATTTTTAGAGAGAGGGGAAGGGAGGGAGAAAGAGAGGGAGAGAAACAGCAGTGTATGGTTGCCTCTCACATGGCCCTCACTGGGGACCCGGCCTGCAACCCAGGCATGTGCCCTGACTGGGAATCGAACTGGGACCCTTTGGTTCCCAGCCCCCACTCAATCCACTGAGCTACACCAGCCGGGGCCAGAATATAATCCCTCTGAATGTCACTGTTTAATTCACTCCTATAATGATAATAAAACAGAAGTAGAGAGAAGTTTAGTAACCTGGAGCCAGGCCAGATGAAGAAATGAAAACTCAGAGAGATTGTTTTTTTAAACTAGTGGAGCGTCTCAAAGGCAGAGTCAAGACTAGAATTAGACACTCATTACCAACAATAAAAGTAAAAGTGCCAACAATAAAAAAGAGAATATTAAATAACTAAAGTGCCAACAATAAAAAAGAATATTAAATTAAATAATATCACTCTTGCGGATTATTAAAAAAAACCCTGAACTGGAAACCTTCTACAGGGATGGAATTCCTTCCTATACACCTGTAGGAGACTGTAGTTTTCTATTTATAGAGGCCATGACCATGCACAAAATAAACCATGTGAGGACTGAGTGTGGGTGGCAAAAATGAAAGATTTCCAATGATAATGATCCTTAATACCAAAGTTCAGAAAGATGATTTTAAAGTTAGACCAGACAGATGAATCCCGTTTCTCAGGGAAAACTCAGTGGGAACTGCAATAACATAATCAGAAAGGCAGGTTGTTCTTGGACTCAATAATAATAACATCAATTTTCTTTCAGCCTTTAAAAAGTAGCTATAAAAATTCAGTTTTGTATATATAGAAATTTTTATCTGAACTTCCTGCGTAATTTAAGGTCTTGAGCTGGAATCAGGACATGTCCCTCTGTCAGTGCAACACGACCAATATGGCCGTGGGTCTGTCCATGGGATAAGTCCCTGTTCACTCAATCTGCTCTCCCTTCTTCTCCCAGCAGCCATTCGGGGCCGGTGTATGCACAAGCAACGGGAGGCGTGGTGAAACTAACCTGAAGCGTACATTTATTCATTAGATACTGAAAAAATAGTTGTAGGCCCACTCTATAAACTGTATTGTTTGTCTGGGTAGAGAAGGGCAAAGGGAAAAATGGAGACAACTGTCTGTAATAGCATAAACAATAAATATTTAAAAAATGGTAGTAGGGATGAACTACAAAAAAAGTTAAAGGCATAGGGCTTTTCTGTTACCAGGAAAATTTTGGAGCTAGTAAAACTGGGGATACAATAAACAATAGTTACTGGAATATGAAAATAAATTTCTATATATTATGGAAGTCAATATTAGAAGGTTTATTGACATAAAGGTAAAGGAAAGTGAAATTTGATTTAATTAATTCATTACTTTGCTTAATCATAAATAAACGCTGTGTGAATACCTACCATGTGTAAGTCTCGTGCTAGACCTCACCAGTAGAATAAAGATGCGTGACACAGGTCTCTTGCCCGGGGGCACTCGCAGCCATGGTCTGGTGAGCAGTGAGCAGTCATACAAAACTAAGTGCACAAAGACAAGGATTTGTGTGATCCGTGTGCTGGGGATTAAAGTCTGGTAAGCCCTCCATCCACAATGGTTGATTTATTGATTTTTACCTTATCTTATTCCAGAAAGAATGTTTTAGGAATGAGATAGACACAATGAAACAAATATGGAATCGGTGATGTTCAGGAAAAAAATAAAACCCCTTAGAAAGGTGGAAATAAGTATGCACCTCTCCTTCCAAGGTGTAAACTGCAGCCCCGCAGCATCTGAGGTGGAGATAGACAAAAGAAAATACTCAGAAAGAAAAAGATGAGTAAACTATTGACTTTTTTGAAGGAAAAAGCAAACGGTATATATTTCAAATGCTATTAAATTTACTTGTGAAGGCTTTAAAAAATTAAATATCTCTCAGTGTGGGATGATCCGTAAATGTGCTTTAGCCTCTTTTAGAGACAGTATGTGGCACTCTCTTTCCTATCTGTTTATATTTTTTATCATTTGCTGCTTATTACAAAATCTCCATGATATTAAATTTGAAAAGAGATTAAAAGCTTAAATCACTGTTATTTTCTTAAAGCTTCAGTGGAGATTTGAATAAAAAATTTATAGTTTTGTATCATTTTGACTGGAACTTACTCTCACATAAGCTGCAAATTTGCCCAAGGGCCTGAGGCACTGAAACACCACAGAGCTCTGCAATAATTTCCTGTCGGATCAGACAACCCAGTTACTCCATTTCCCAGGTGTCCCAGTGACCTACATTATTGGCAACAATAGGAGTGCTTCGGCTTACCGTTTAGCTGAAAGTGTACAGTGCATTTCAGAGTGATACGGTTTGCTCTGCTCATTCATCCATCTTTACTTTCTTTGTATTTGGTTCTTAGTGCAAAAGAAAGAGTGCCACCTACTGGGTGTGGGATATGAAGAGCATATTAGCATAAAAATGTAAGGTCTTGTCGAAGATTGGTTCAAAGTAACTGTGTAAGAAAAAATGCAAAGAATGTCTCCCTTTTACTAATAATGATTGTATGTATGTGCTTATATGTTTTTATTATCAATACACACTGAATGGCATTTAAAATTTCCATCTAAATATTTAGAAATAAAGATTCCTTCTATCTTTTATCTTATACTTTATTTTTTTAAAGGAATTCATCGTTTTATAGCAGTTTTAGGCTCACGGCAAAATTAAAAGGAAGGGACAATGATTTTCTATGTGCAATGGCCCCATGAAGGCATAACCTCCCCTGTCAGCATCACCGTGGTGGTACATCGGTTGCACTTGGTAGAGCTACACTTGACAAATCACAACCAACCCAACTTTACCGTTTACGTTAGGCTTCCCTCTTGGTGTCCCACAGTCTATAGATTTGGACAAATATGTAATGACCATGTATGTATAATTGTGATATGATGCAAGGTGCTCCAGTGCCCTAAAAATCCTTTGTGCTTTGCTTATTCATTCTTCTCCCCCTCCCCAATGGCAACCGCTGATCTTTCTACTGTTTTCATGTTTTGCCTTTTGGGAATGTCATGCAGTTGGAATCATACAGCATATATCCTTTTCATATTGGCTCCTTTCACTTAGTGATATTTAAGTTTCCTCCATGTTTCCTCATGGCTCCATACCTTCTTTTTTTCCCATTGTCTGGATGTGCAGTTTATTAAGCCCTTTACCTACTGAAAGACATCTGGTTATTTCCTAGGTTTGCTAATTATGGTTCAAGCTGCTGTACAAAGCTACGTCCAGTCTTTGTGTGGACGCGAGTTTTCAATGCCTTTGGGTAAATACCGAATGAGCGTGATTGCTGGATTGCACTGTAAGCGTATGTTTACTTTTGCACAGAACTGGAAAACTGTCTTCCAAAGAAAGTACTTACACTTAGGTATAAATCTAACAAAATAAATATGTATTATAGCTACATGAGGAAAATTACAGACCTTTGATGGATGAAATTAAAGAACTAAATAAATGAAGAGATATTCCATGTTCATTGATAAGAAAACTCAATATTTTCAAGATGTCAGTTCTTTATAATTTGATCTACAGAGTCAATATAATCCCAATAAAAATCCCAGCAAGTTATTTTGTGGATATTGAACAATTGATTCTAAAGATCGGATGGAGAGACAAAAGACCAAGAATAACCAACACAATATTGAAGGAGAGTACAAAATTGGAGAATTGATACTATCTTAACTTCAAGACTTACTATAAAACTTCAGTGATATGACAGTGTTGTACCAGTGACAAATAGACAAATAGATCAATGGAGCAGAATGGGAAGCCCAGGAATAGACCCATGTAAAAATAGTCAGCCAATCTTTGATAAAGGAGCAGAGGCAATATAATCCAACAACAAAGAGTTCCTTGAACAAATGATACTATAAAAACTGGACATTCACATAAAAAATTAAATCTAGAATTTACACCCATCACAAAAAATTAATTCAAAATAGATCTCAGATCTAGATGTGCAAAGCTATAACATTCCTAAGTAGATAACATAGGGGAAAGCCTAGGTGACCTTGGTGTGCTCCTCTGTATCACTGATAACTTGTTTCTTTGAAACCTGCTCTGCCTGAAATTAATATGGCTTCTCTTGCTTTATTTTGATTAGTGTTACTATGGTATATTTTTCTCCATTTGTTTACTTTTAATCTATATTTATATTTAACGTGGGTTTCTTATGGACAACATACAGTTGGGACATGAGTTTTGATCCACTCTGATAATCTCTACTTTTTAATTCGTACATTTACACATTGATATTCAAAGTGATTATTGGTATAGTTGAATTAATATCTACCATGATTGTTACCATTTTTTTAATTTGTTGCCTTTATTCTTTGTTACTACTTTTTTATTCTATCTTTTGTGGTTTTAACAGAGCTATTTATTTATTTATACATACATACATATTTGGGGGTGACATTAGTTCATAAAATTATATAGGTTTCAAATGTACAATTCTATGATACAAAGGGGAGCCCAAAAAACCAGAATTATCTTCTGGAGCACAGACCTCTTGTAATACAGGCTCCTCCCGCTAGGTCAGGGCTCTAGGAACCCATCTGCATCAGTGTATCAGCTGGCGTTGTTGTGAGAGGCTGTGTTCAGCTTCAGTGAATTTCTTTTGAAGACTTTCAACGCGATTGCCCATTTCATGATGGGTAATTTATGAGTGCACCTGCCTACACCATGCTGTCTTCAGCAGTTTTTGACCAAAAATGGCATGACCCCCATAACCCACCCTCCTTATTCACCTGAGCTCACCCTGAGCAATTTTTTTTTTTTTGTTTCCCTGGAGGAAAAAAGTCCTCAAATAGAAACATTTTGCGAATGTGGAAGAGATGAGACAAAAAATGGCAGACGCACTAAACAGCATCAAAGTCGACAAGTTCAAAAACTATTTTGAGCAGTGGAAAAAATGTCTCAATAGATGTATTGCGTCAAATGAGTGTACACTGAAGGTGTCTGATGTCAGAATCAATGCACAATATTGTATAAATAAATTCCGTTATTTGGGGTCCCGCTCTCGTACATCATCTATGCATTGCATTGCATGTTTACCATCCAAAGTCAGTTCTTCTTCCATCACCATATATTTGACCCTCTTTACCCTTGACTATCTCCCCCTTCCTCTCTTCCCCTTTGGTGAACATTATCCTGCTGTCTGTGTCTATGATAGCTGAGCATTTTAAATGATTCTGTTTTCTCTCCTTGCTTAGCATATTGGTTGCACTTTTTCTTTATTTTTTTCTTTAGTGGTTATCTAGAATTTGCAATACACATTTATAACTAATACAAGTCTATTTTTAAATAACATAACACAATACCACTTCACTGGTGGTGTGAGTACCTTATAATAACAAAATAAGCGTATTCCTAATTCCTCCTGCTAAATCCTTCGAATCATTGCTGTCATCAATTTCACTTACATATAAACATACATAAGCATGCATATACATATATGATATATACATAATCATACACAATCAAATCCATAGTTACTATTATTATTTTGAGCAAACTGTTATTATAGACCAATTAAGAATAAGAGAAGTAAGTTTTTGTTTATTGTCACTTAATTTTTTTTGATGCTCTTCCTTTCTTTATGTAGATTGAGTTTCTGACCTATTTCATTTTTCTTCTCTTTAAAGAACATCTTTTATCATCATCATCATTATCATCATCATCATCATTATTTTTGCAAGGTAGGTCCAGTGGCAACAAAGTCCTTCAATTTTTTGTCTAAGAAAGTCATTATTTCTCCTTCACTTTTGAAGGACAATTTCACAGAGTATAGAGTTCTAGGTCGGTGGTTCTCTCTCCCTCAGCACTTCAGATATGTGACTGCATTCTCTCTTTCTTACACGGTTTCTGAAGAGAATTTGGATGTAATTCATACCTTTGTTCCTGTATGAGTAAGAATTTCCCCCCTCTTGTTTCTTTCAAGATTTTTTCTTGATCTTTGATTTTCTGTAATTTGAAAATTATATGCCTAGTTGTAGGGGTATTTTGTTTGTTTTGTTTTGTTTCTGCATTTATTCTGCTTGTTGTTCTCTGAGCTTCTTGAATCTGCAGTTTAGTGCCTGATATTAATTTGAGGAAATTCCTATTTGTTTCAAATATTTTTCCTATTCTTTCTTTCTTTCTTTCTTTTTTTTTTTTTTTTGCTATTGCCATTAAATGTATGTTACACCTTTTTACACTGTTTCATAGTCCTTGGATATTATGGCCTTTTTTAAAGTTTTTTTTCTCTTTGCTTTTCAGTTTTGGAGGTTTTTTTGATTCAGAAAGCCTTAAGTTCAGAGACTCTCTTCTCAGCTGTGCCCAGTATACTAGTAAGCCTATCAAAGGCATGCTTCAACTTTGTCAGTGTTTTCTCTTCTGTCTTTTTTTTTTTATCTCTAGCATTTTTTTTTTTTTTGGTTCTTAGTATTTCTATCTCTGTGCTTATATTACCCACATTCTGTTTATTCATTAGAGTCCTTAGTATATAAATAATAATTGTTTTATATTCCCAGTCTGATAATTTCAACATCCCTATCATGTCTGATTCTGGTGTTTGCTCTGTGTTTTCAAATTGTGTGCTCTTTTCCTTTTTGTATGCCTTGTAATTTTGTCTTAATAGCCAGACAAGACGTACTGGTTAAAAGGAACTTCTATAACTAGGCCTTTAGTAATGTAGTTGTGACGTGGGGCGGCGGGGGGAGGAGTTGTATAGTCCAGTGATTAAGTCTCAGCCTCTGGACTCAAACTTCACAAGTGTTTTTCATTTTTTTTTAAAATCCCCTCTTACATGGGAGGGGATGGCTAGCTTGGGCTGGAGTCGGGTGTTTCCTTTCCCCAGGCGAGCTAGGCTCTGATAAAAGCCCAGCAGGTTAGGCTTTTGTTAATTAGTTCTCTGGAGGTCAAGAAGAACAGGTTGCTCCAGGGTGTTTTAAAATGACTCCTTACCCTTCCCCTGCCAGAAGCATGAGGGGATTTTTCTCCAAAATACTGTTGGAACCTGGTTGAGCTCCTGGAGGTAAATCTCACAAAATTGTGGTGTCTCTCTGTGCCAGGCAGGGTCCCCCAGAGTCACCCACACCGCGCCTCCAGCAACCAGTCCACCGCAGTGCTGGTTTTCCTGCGCCCGCACCGGTGCTCCTGGCGGTCTTAGCTCGTGACTCTGCTCCAGTCATTTATTTTCGGTATTGGCACATAGGTCTGTCCAATTTTGTGGGCAGTGATTTGTGTGGTGTTTTTGTCTCTTTTATGGATTCTAGAAGGATATTTGATTTTTCAGTAAATCGGCTTTTTATTTGTTTGGGTGGAGTGGTAGCTCACAAGATCCTTGTGTGCAGAACTGAGACTGGGAGTCTATCTTCCATGTTTTATATTAAAGTCCATTTATCTTTTCCCTAGTAATAGAGAACAATTAAATATCCTCTTATATTGTCTATGTAAAAAAGATTAAAGATCTTGACAGTCTAATTCTATTTCATAATATAAAAAAACTCAGATTACAGAAATACTAAAAACTTTATACCCTGGATCAATCTGAAGTCATCATTTAAGGCTGAAATGGCTGATTCTCTACTTGCTGTATTGCATTCTTTCAGTCTCTGTTATTTACTTCATAAAATACTAGTTATACTTTGAAAATACTTATTAGACCTCTTTGCTTTCAGATGCTCTAATATTTATGCCTATTGGGGATATATTCCCAAACAACTTGGAATACAGTTGTCATAAATTCTAGGCATATAAATATGGTATACTTTTCCTAAAAGTCAGATTCATGCCTTAATCTACTATGGAATGTATATTATCATAAATTCTCTTTTCTCCTGCTTGTGTTAAAATGAGGAGTTGTAGTCTCTTGAGGTCTAGTTTTATAATTGGTTATTTAGAATTTATTTGTTTAGCAAATGTTGTGTCTGTTTTATGGTAGTGCTTAGAATCAAGAATAAACACACAGAACGGTCTTTTCTAATGAAATTTATAGTTTAATGAAGAATTTTTAGGACATTGTTCAAAAATTTTTACAACATAATGTGTAATCTTATGTTACATGTCCATAACAATGGAAGTCACACTTAGGGACATTAGATATAAGAGGCGTACTTTTCAGACTGGCTCATTAAGTTCTTAGTCATAAGTCTTTCTAGCCTTTCTGTACTATAGGGTGTGCAAAGCTAAAATCTACATTTTGCAGCCTTCTTAGAATCGGGGCTCCCTCATAAACTAGATTTTATTTGAAGAAGCACCCAAGTCATATTAGAAAGGCCAAAGTGGGCAACCTGCGGTGACATCCGAGAAAATCAGGGCTCTGGCAGTTGTGGCGTGAGTTCAAGTGCTTCTAGCAACAGAGGAGCCGAGCAGCGGACACTGGGTGCAGCGGGCTTTTTGTTGGACCGCTCCTGTGGGTTGGCTGTCCGTTTCTCCAAAATGTATGTTTCTTCCTCGACTTCATTGCAGCCAACCTTGTTTTCCTGGCCTGGAAGAAACGCTTTGTTACTTTAATACCTGTTAGTGATGTCCTTTCGTACTAGCCTAGCTAAAGGAGATTTTATGTTCTGTAACAAGGACCTTGACAATTGAGTATTATTTTTAAGTTCCATTGAAGGTTTTTCTTCAGGGTCTTACATTTTCAATGATCCTAAGTCTGGCTGTATATGTTATTTTCATGATTTTGAGGTACCCACAGTCCATAGTTGCATAGAGTTGTAATCTTCATCCATCTGTGCTGAGAGCCTGGAATTTTATTTCTGGTAGGTGGTTTTTGTTTTTTGTTCTATAAGTTGGGCACAAGAATCCAGACTAATGGCAAATTCTTGAAGCATAAATTTTATTCTGTCCCTTTTTTACAGACTATAGGGATTTTTCAGACTCTCAGATTTATGAAGCTCCTCTGCTAGATCCTGGACTTAAAATCCTAGCCCACTGGCCCTAAAACCTTATATCAGGGTCTGAAATCTTAAGGGCTCTGAGTATCAGCTCTCACTTGTCTCTTTCTTTTTTTTTCTTTCTCCATTTCTAGCACATGTGGAATTTTCTTTTATTATTTAGAATTCATAAAATGTTAAAATTTTGTTTAAATATTTTTTGACTTGGAGTTAGAGAGGTCATGATTTATATCAATTTATTCTTCCATTTTGCTGTAAGTCCATGTCTAAAAATGTCCATGAGCATTAATCAAAATGATTAGAGTGTATTCTTATCAAATTGTAACATTTATGAGCTGATGATTTCCTACAAAAAGGACCATGCTGGCATGTAGTCTTATGGGGAGAAAAAGATTCCCAAGGAGAAAAACCTTTTTGTACATTACAGCACTATCGCAGGTAGAAGCTACTTTGTCTTGGAACAAAGGTGTCTTTGTCTTTGTACTAGAACTGATTATCAAGGGCTGTGCTGGTCCTTATGACAGCTACTAGTGATGTGTGGCTATTGAGATTTAAATTAATTATATAAATTAAACATTTAATTCTTCATTTATACCAGCCATGGTTTGAATGCTCACACAGGTGGTGATGCCTGCTGTATGGGGCACCTACTGTGCATCAGGCACTGTTGTAATCATTGGCCTTAATGGGACCGAGCCCCTAACCTGAGGGGCTGTCCTCTAGTTAGGGAAAAGAGAGAGTAAACATGTAATTAAATAAAAACATTTTGGGTATTGGTGTGTAATGACAAAGATAAAACAAGTTAATATTACAGTGACTAGAGGGCTGCTTGATCAGCAAAGGCTTCTAACTTATCAGTTGAAGGGCAACAAGGCAAAGGAACACACCAAAGTTTAAGAGTAGACAAGCAGATAAAGCAGTAAGTGCAAAAGCCCCAGACACTTGGCATGCATCAAGTGCAGGCAAAGGCCAATATGTTTGAAAATTAGTGAGAAGGGTAAGAATGGAGGGAGGTGAAATCAGAGAAGTTGGCCTATTAGTTTGGGTTTTCTTCTGGTCGCAGTGAGAAGTCAATGAAGAATTTCAAATAAGATAATAACATGATCTAGTATATACTAAAATGAATAAAATTAGAGACAGCAGAACAAATTTAATAGAAGTGACTGTTTACGTTCTGAAAACATTGTTTCTTCATCATTATCCATTATTTTGCACATTTCCAGGGTCTGAGAAAAGGAAGCTCTCCTTATAGTCTCCACTAATAGACTTCCCACCCTTCAGGTCACTTAGTGGATGTTTTTTGAGCAGGGATCACGATTTATAGTGAGAGTAGAATTGTGGGGGGAGGGAATCTGGTAGTAAATTGGGGTAGATGAGCAGGTTGCATTTATTGGGAAGAGGTCATGTATGATGCCAATTTAACCAAAGTTAGAAAAAGAAAATATAAATTATTGCATGTAAACTTTTTTGCAAGTATATTAAATGTGCCAAATTGATTCCTCATCTTATCTCACTAATACTATGAAAACTAAGGTTTGGTGTATTCTTTTAAGGATATCAATTAGCCACAATGAGATGTCACCTCATGCCTGTCAGCATGGTGACCATCAATAAATCAAATAAACAATGTGTTAGTGAGGATGTGGAGAAAAGGGAATCATTATGCATTGTTGGTGGGAATGCAGACCGGTGCAACCGCTGTGGAAAGCAGAATGGAGTTGTCTTAGAAATTAAAAATGGAACTGCCTTATGATCCAGCAATTCCACTTCTGGGAATATATCCAAAGAAACCGAAACACTGATTCAAAAGAATGTATGCACCTTTATGTTCATTGCAGCATTATTTTTAATAGCCAGGATTTGGAAGCAGCCCAAGTAGATGAATGGATCAAAAACTGTGGTACATTTACACAATGGAATACTACGCAAAAGAGAGAAAGGAGCTCCTACCCTTCTCAACAACATGGATAGAACTGGAGAGCATTATGCTAAGTGACATAAGCCAGTCCGAGGTAGACAAATACCAGATGATTTCACTCATATGTGGAATCTAATGAACATAATAAACTAACAAACAAAATAGAAAAAGACTCAGAGAACAGACAGCTATCAGAGGAGAGGGTTGTTGGAGGGCTGGGTGAAAAAGGTGAAGGGATTAAGCAAAAAGAAAACAAAACAACTCATAGACACAGACAATAGTATGGTGATTACCAGAGGGAAAGGGAGTGGGGGGAGGTAGACAAGGGTATAACAGGGATAAATGATGATGGAAGGAAACTTGACTTGGGGTGGTGAACACAATACAGTGTACAGATGATGCATTATAGAATTGTACACCTGAAACCTATGTAATTTTATGAACCAATATCACCACAATACATTCAATAAAAAATAAAAAGAATATCAATTAGCTACCTGCATATGACTTCTCTGAAACCCCATTAATGCAACTATAATGGGGCATTTGCAAGTTCAAAGCACTGGAGGATAATATTTTCAATCCTGTCTGCTTTGTTTAATGAGACAATGAATTCAGTCAACTTAAAATGTGTCATGTCTTGTAAATCACTGGGTTATTAACTTTAATAGGGTGAATGAAGGTACTGCTCCCATCTCCATTTCACAGAATTAGTAGTCTAGAAATAGCCGAGGAACACGGGGTAGGGTAATAATCACCACAGTATTGGCCTATAAGAGTGACCCTCTTATGTGTGAGAGATTTAGAAGGAAGGTGCATTTATGGGCATGAGAAAAAAATTATAAAATTTAGATAAAACAATTCTACATTTTCTCTGTTCAGTCAGGACATTAATTGGGTGGCAAATTAGAATTTGTGTTTAAAGGCACAAGTTATTGTTCAATTTTGCTTATTTCCCTGATCTTTGGTAGTTTTAAGAGTTTTAATTTTAGTGGAGTAGTGAAAAGCACAGTATATAATTGCTGTACTTCTGTTTTACTGAGAGTCTCCCAGAATGCACTCAAGCTATTTCCTGGTGAGTGGGGTGCCACTGAATATGTCACAGTGTCCCATAATATCGCACTAGTGGTCCCAAAGAGTTGAAGCTATGCTAGCGCCTTGGTGATCAATGTCTGCAGGCTTGGGTAATTTCAATTTTTTCTGTGTAGCTCAGTATATATTGAACTGATTTGACATTGATAATAGCTGGGCTGGTTAGGGGTATGAGCAAATTCTGCATTTCAGAGACTAATTGATATGTCAAGAGAGCAGCTGTCATCCTTAAGAAGCAAGGACACTTAAGCCACCATAGATATGAGATACTGCTCTAATAAACTGAACCTACAAAATGTGGAGTGGTCCAGCTATGTATATGCAATCATATTTTATTTAATATCTCCTCCTTGTTAGAATGTGACTCTAGCCTTAGGCACCGGGCGGAGGAAGCATTACTCAGTGGCCAAATGGCCAGAATTTATGATTCTCATGCACTCATAGGTTTGTGAGCTTTATCAAACAGCACAGTATGCATAGCCAAGGAAACACTTTTGCCTTCTCTTTTATCAAAATTAATGAAATGACAGAGGCCCTGCTTCTGAGTCATGCTTGTCATTGTGCAGTTAAAAATTATGTGAATTTTCTACCTATCCTCTTAAAAAATGTTAATTTCTGTACCATTACTGGAATCAGAGGAAAAATGGAATATAAACTAAAATGCAATTCAAATTTTCTGGGTTTTACTGGATGAACCAAGCTCGGTAACTTTGCTGTATGAATTCTTACTTGTCTCTGCTAATTGTATTGAGAAGGGAAAGAAAAGTTTCCTGCCCTTTTGTTCTTCCTGGATTTAAAATCAGTGAACAGATGCAGTAATATAAACCTGCATTTAAGTCCCTTATATTTGTCTTTATAGACACAATTGTGAATTGTGTTCTTCCTACATTTGTAATTAGAGGGTGAAACAGATGGCAAAGGCTCAGTGTAAAGAGATGTCCATTAAAATAACTTCTGCTGCCAAGTGATTGCTCACTGCAAGAGGGGAACTCAATTTCCTCCATGCAAAACAAAGCAGCAGCGCATACCATTTTGAGGAAACTTCGTTATACAGGGCAACTAACACAGTAGCTGGACTATACATTGAAAATACTAAAACTATAAATGCATGAATAACATAATCTTTTATTTTTTAATGAGCATCATTGGAGGTGGGAGTTGAGGCTCAGGTGGAAGCCCTTCAAAGTACCATTTAATATGCTAACCATATCTGCTGTGGGCCTGCTGTGGGGTGTATAGCAAATATGTAGAATGCTTTTTTTTTCTTTCTTTCTGAATTTTTAGTCATTCTTCTGGAAGCAAATGTAGCATCACCTGTAGTGATACTTTGGAGGGTGGGTGGTTTGTAGTGATTAGAGATCCATCCCTCTATGCATTAAATACATATTTAGGAAGGAAACATAAGACATTTTAACTATCACATGAGGCAGCAAATATAGTGATTAAGAATGAGGACTCTGGAGTCAGTCCCTCTGGGTTTGAATTGTATCTGCCACTTACCCGATGAGTGACCTTGGGGAAATTACCTAACAACTCTGTGCTTCAATTTCTTCTTACCTCAAGTTGGAATAACTGAAAATGCTAATCTCAGTGGTTTGTCGTGCTCAACAGATATTACTGAAATTTTATTACTGAATAAATGGAATGTCATCACCAGAATTTTACTTAATATCATCCTAATATTTTATATTCACTTAATCTTTTCTTGTTTTAAGAAAAACAACTGCAATAAGTCTTTAGTTTCTAGAAGGAGGCAACTACAGTTTCTCTGCAAAAAAAAAAAGAAAAAAAAAAGAAAAAAAAAGTGAACTCCCTAACATACAAGGCAGATCTGTATATAACTGCAAGTCTCAAGTTCTAATCTTGGAAAAGTTCCTTGCCTGTGTTTTTGACAGCTTTCTTGTCTACACAGAGATGAAGGACTTAAAATAGAAAACTGTTATACAACATGAGACTTACACAGATTCTCTCTCAGAAAGGAAACTATATGGATATTCCAGTGGCTCAGTATGTGAGCATCTCCCCTTTGGGCGGCACGGCAATATGCATCCTTGTCAACCAGTAGAAAAATATCTTCAGTACTTTACATTTTGCACTATTCTGGACACTGAATTTTGAAACCAACTCAGATTGTGCCCGCAGGAAGCCCATGTTTTGAAAGGACGAACACCTCTGCCTTTTCAGCCTTGCTCTTTCCGCAGTAAACCAAGGAAAGGAGAAGAAATACTCACAGACCTCTGGGGTCATCTGTGAGGTTACTAGAACCTTCTAGGATTTACCCTCTATAAACTTGCAACCAGAATTTGAATATTGTGTCAATTTCACGTGTGACCTTGGTCAAGTTTCATCTTCACTTTAAAAGATTGGAATTCTTTATCTTAAAGAGTTGTTATGAAGAATAATGGCATTAATCCAGTACAGTTTCTGGAACATATTTTATATTCAATAAACAGAATGATTAAGTTTCTCCCTTATTTTAGATTTCTACCCCAATGCACTCTATTCAATGCACTCTACTTCGATGCACATAATTCAATGCATTTTATTTAAAGTATTATTTAAAGCATAATGTTAATACTATGCAATTCTTTTTGCTAATATTTAATAATAGTTCAAATTCCAGATGTGTGTCTATACCTGAGGGCATTGACTCTTACATCAAACATCACACCGAATGTCAAAATAGGAATAATAATAGCTAACATTTGCATAACACTTACTGTATGCCAGATACTTTTTAAGCACTATTCATATATTCATTCACGTAATCCTCACAACAACCCTAGGAAATAAGTGTTATTATTTTTGTTTTGGTGCAAGGAGATAAAAACTTGCTGAAGATCGAACAGTTAGTGATGGGCGAAGTCGATACTGAAACTGAGCATCTGTCCTGGCCTCCATGTACACAGGCACTGCGCCTCAAGTTAGAGGAGTCTCACACAGTAAGGAACAAGAAAAGCGGCATATCTTATCATATTTGACTCATGGCCCTAACTCTGCAATATAAACAAGAAACAATGAAATTAAATATTGAAGAGAAAAGTAGAAAAGCATTCTTCTATGAGGATGATATTATCCTCTATAGAGAAATTTCAAATAATCAATGGACAAATTATGAGGACTAGTAAAATAGATCTGTAAAATGATCTTCCACAAAAAGTCAAAGCACGAAACATTTTTAATAAATAGCAACTAATTAAAATATAAAATATTTTAATTCAAAAATAAAAATATAAATTACAAAGTGCTAAGAACAAATCTTGTAAGCACTGTGTACAAAGGCTTTATGCTAAAAATTAAAACTCTAAAGCTAAGCCTAAAAATATCTAAATAAATGAAATTTGTTTATAGATGTAAAATCTCAATAGTCTAAAATTTTAATTTTCAAAATAATACTTAAAGTTGATACAATTGTCAGAGAATTTTGAACAGGATTTTTAATGAAAACTGAGAATCGACTCTAAAACTTATATGGGAGAAACATACGGAAGATGAGTAAAACCAGTTTTGAAAAACAATAATAAATGTCTTAGATGTCAAAACATAACTGAAAAAATGTAGTAAATAATATATTAAGATACTTATTAGAACTAAAAATGTATCTAGAAGTGGGCAAATAGAAATTTAATATACCAAAAATGTCTTTTCATATCAGTTAATGGAATGGAATTGGGATAATATTCTCTCCATCCAGGTAAATAAAACTCAAATTCCTATCTTTGAAAATTCACAAAAATGTGTTCAAGATGGACCTAAGACCAATATAAAAAACAAAAAAAAAAAAAGAAAAGCATACAAATGTACTACAATAAAAGAGGAAAATGTTCTGTGACCTTAGAGTAGGGAAGATAATCTTTTAAAAAAATGTACAAGAAAATACATAAATAAAAATTTTTATATTTGGTCCTGATATCAAAATAGCTGTAAAAACAATATTATATCATGCAAGTATTGAACCAGTTTAGAGAAGAATTCCATAATCTTGTTGCCTTTGCTATTATTTCAAATATTTCTCAAAATATTGGGGTCATTATTAATAGTTTTAAAATTGTCATATGAATATACTTATTTTTATAAGCCATTTCTAATTAATTGACAAATTCTGTTGTAAAAGTAATCTTGTCAATTTGTAAATTTTAAAGCTGTGGCAGTTATTTTGTTAAGATATAAAAGTATTTACAGTTGGGAATCATGTTTTTTCCATAGGAGATTTTTCCACTATATAAAATATTGTCAAAAAGAGATAAAAATATATTATATTTCTTTTTTAAAAAGAAGGCAATCTTCCTCAACACTACTCTAGCATCTTAGGTTCACCTCCACGTTATACTGTGTTTTAATGTTGGATTAATTTGGAATCAGCCCAAAGGGACACAGCTGCTCCCAGAGCAGCTCAGCTCTGAAGCCTGAGTATCTGACCTGGCAGAGGGGATATACAAGGAGCGTGAGAAGCATTAGTAAATAAATAGAAGCATCTTTGAGACTTTAAATCTTTTCCTTCTTAAAAAAAATCTTTATTCAAACCTTTCTTAGAAGAGCATGTTGGTGAACTAACAGAGTGAACTTTGCAATAAGACAAATCTCGGTTGAATTCTGGCTCCATCCTACTGACTGCCTGATGACAGACATTTTTCTTTAACTCTCTCAGCTAGACCCATAAAATGGTGATAACAATACCCAACTAAAGGTTATCAGGTTAATTAAATGAGACATTGCATGGAAAACACCTAGTACCTGGTACATAATAGATGCACAGAATAATACTGCATTCCATCAACTTTAAGGCACCATCATTGTACAATCATTTTATGAACCACAGGTAAAGAAAAAGACCGCAAATTATGATACCATTGAGAGGCACCTCCATTTCAGAAATGTTAACCTATGAAAAATATGTGTAGTAGAAGAGATGAAATACAGTGATGGACTGTTTTATCAGGCTGTTGCTCTATTCCAAAAATGTAACCATTTTAAATTACACTTGTTGCTTGAATTGAGTCATTAATAGGTATTTATTTTCTTAAACACTATTTTAAGGAGACATATTCCTTTCTTCAAAAGAATTTATAATATATTTGGAGAGACATGTGTATTAGTCTTTGAGTAATTCAGGTTTCTTGAACAGAAACAGCTTCTGTAATCTCTCTGACCAAGAGGCATCTCACCTGTGCTAGGACCCATTCTGAGGCAACTCTGGATCAATAACCCTGTCCTGCTTTTTCATATCCTGAATAGACCTAGTTTTTAGAATGTTATTATTTTTTATGCTATATTCAAACTGTCTCAAAAATCCACTGTGCGATTCTAGTTCTTTTCTTTCACACATAATATTAACTAAATGTCTTGCATAACAGTTTGGCAAGTAGTAGGTGATAGCCATTTTGTCTAATTTTTCCTTTAAAAAGTTGTCTCCTCTTTGCATACTTGTAACAGTTAATATTTTCTAAGAGCTCAGTAGGTACAGGCAGTGCCCTACGTGGCAGAGGTGGTTTACTTCATGTAATCTGCCAGCGAGCCTTCCTGTTTAACACAGTCTATTGCTGTCCTAATTTTACAATGGAAGAAGTAAGTTCAGAGAAGTTAAGTAACCCTCCTCAGCGTTTTGTGTTGATGGGAGGTGGAGCCCCCACCCAGCCCCCAGGAAAGATTGTTTGTTAGAGGGGAGTGTTGCTTTTAGAAATAGTCTCATCCTTCCCAGGTTTCTCAAGGTTGGTATTACATTTCTTGGGATTTATTATAGTAAATAAAAGTCCTACTCAAAATATAGTACCCCAGCCTGGACTTTGGGTGATGGGCATGCAATGTAATATACAGATGAGGTATTGTAGACTTGTACATTTGAAACTTACATAATGCATTAATCAATGTCACCCCAGTACATTTAATTCAATAAAAAAGAACACATGTGAATTCTCACACACACAAATAGATATAGCATTCCAGAGAGGAAACAGTTCTTCAGAAGTGGCCCGATTGCATAAGGGTGTAGGGAGCCTGTTACCAGCCTTGGCATTAATGTAGTTGCATTCTGCTTGCAACCTGAGTTTACACTTTCTTCTTAGGCATACACAGCATACAGGAGGGTACTTGTGAGAAAGTGTTCAAGTAAAATCCTGAGGATCTTATTCTGTGTCAAAGTTTGTAGTTTCATCTCTGAGCTTATGCCACTGTTTGAGAATTTTTTCAATCTACTTTTTGAAGCAGTTTAGAAAGTGGCATTTGTGTTTATTAAAGTTCACGGTGCATGTGGAGAATTATTGAGGTATTTTAAATTTACAGTTTATTCCCCAAAGTGTTTGCATATTAACCATTCCCAGGAGGAATAATTACGTTCGATGTTTCATTTATTTTTATTTCATTTCTATATTCATTATGCAAAGTTAGGACATCTTTAAAAAGAACTCTGCCTCTGAGCGCCAGTAGTCACCGTGGGCGAGTAAAATTTCTGCTACATAATTTCTGCATGGATCTACTTTTGCACATCAGAAAGCCACGGAGCCACTCTTTGGGGGAAACATTTGCTGTGCCTGATGTTTTGTTATTGTTACCATTTGGTGATCCTTGCATTGAGGTGGGAAAATTTCGGACAATCCCTGCAGACTGAAGACAATCTTTATTTTTCATATGATTTTGAAGTTCCAGCTGACATCATGTTTGGAGACAACCATTTAAAGTCGAATCACCATATATTGATAGTAAAACTGCTTCTCTAATAGATACTTTTTACTTCTAAGATCTGGGACTTGGTCAAAAAGTCTACCTTCTGCAAAGTAATACACTTTGTGATGTAATAAATGGCATCTTATCACTCAGTGTTCATTGCTTGCATTGAAAATCCATCTATTCCTCTGATAACTTAAACTTGATCTTCTGAACACATAAACTAGGCTGTTTTCTTTGCTAGGAAAGGGGAGCAGGATTTCAAGAACTAGTCCGCGCAGGTGTTGGCAGGGGGCTTGCCTCTAAATGTCCCGCAGCTTTGTTTGGTTTTCTCATCTTGAAAAAATCTAGTGTTTGAACTTTAGTGGCACATGCATCTCATAGCTTCAGAGAATAGTCTTTAATGAATTTTTTCCTATGGAACGGTACTGATGGCACAAAACCAACCCTCCCTCTGATTCTTTGGGTCGATTTCCAAAAAGGGCATTATTTTACCTTTGCCCAAAGCAGCACTCACATGTCCTCCTGGCTTCCTGCATTTCCCTGCTGCTTCACATTTTACATGCAGAAGCACTTTATATGAATCTGACACTATAGGTTTCTCTGTGTAATTTCTTTGTAGAACATAATAAATTTAAGTAAATTTATTTGTGGAGGACTCTCATCATTAACGTTTTTTCTGTTCAGAAAAGTGCCCATTTGTTCTCATTTCTTATCATTCTCTCAGTTATAATCAAATGTTTCTCCAAGAATACACATTTTCCCAAAATGGGGCTGATGGACCTTAGGATCTTAGAATACATTTGCTTCAGGATCTGACCAATGGTTGAATTCAACTGAATATAAGGAAAGCTTAAATCCTTCTCTCCGAGGCAAGCTGTTTTACCTTTGGACAGTATTCTGCTAGGTGGTATTACTAAAGGAGGCATTAGCAAAGCATTAGCCATAGATTTTCTTCAGTTATTTATTTTCATATATTGGAGGAGAGCGTAGATATTAAATTTGCATTCAGTCATGTGAGTCTTAAATGATGCTATCTATTGTTATGTGGTTTGTGAGAAAATCTCATTTCTTTGCAGATGTACTATACATATGTATTCAGGTATCTTGTTATATACCAATTACTCTTTAGAACAATCAACCTTTCTTCCCTATTTAGTAAGCTGAAAGCAGCATGACAAGGTATGAAGAATAAAGGATCCAGAATAAAAACTAACTTTATATTTCAATTTTGCTACTTACCAATTCTGGAAACTCAGTTAACCAGTCTGAGCCTTAAATTCTTCTTATGAAAATTATAATAGCAATAACACACACACACTTATACATATATGTATACATTTGCATATATATGTGTGTGTGTGTCTGTGTGTGTTTGTCTCAGGATAATTATGTGGATCTTGTATGTGAAAATCCTTTGGAAAATACAAAACATTTTGTTTAACTATATTTAATAAAAAATGCCAATGTATTTCTGAAGTACATGCTATGGAATTGGTTCACGTGAAACAAAAAGCATGGTTATTTGGTCAGTGTCTTACATATTTCATGAGAACATGGTAGTGCATCTTACTGTTTCACTGTATTTTTGAAATCAGGTGTAACCTGGGCAACCTAGCCATTCTATAAATCATAACATAGGATAAATTAAAAATGACCCTCTGGTCTCACACTATTTTCTCAGGATTTCACTTTGGAGAATGTGAAGACTAGACAATAGTCAAGTATAGAGCCATGTCAGTTCATCGGTTTTATCTCTGATGGGGAGTGCTGGGGATTAGGGTTGGTCATTTTAGGAAAACAGTAAACGTCACAATTTTTAGGGAAAGCAAATGGGAACACGTAGGGACAGTTCCTTAAAGAACTCTATCCTAGCCTGCGTTCCTTAGCAATAGAGCTTATTCTATGCTAGATTGTACTGGGGGCTGCTATCCTAGGAAAGCAGAAGTGAGGGAAAGGGAAATGAGACAAGATAGAAGGGACATCAAAGACACCATGGGATGTTGCCAAGCTGACCACAGCTTCTCAAGAAAACACGGTTGGTTCCTGGCTCGCATGTGACCTCTCAGAAGAGAAAGGAGTGAAATTTCTTTGCTGATTCCTCCTAGCTTCCTGTCTCTTGTTTCTCATCCATCCAATTGGACCCACTGCAGATTGAGGTTATTTTACGTGGACTCCCCGGACAGCTGTGGGGAAACCAGACTGTGCTGGAGCTGACCCCACCTCTAAAGAAGCTGAGGCTGCAGTGCTCTCAGTAGATGAAGTGGTCTAGTCACCAGCCTTGTAGGACCATGGCTTTAGCAGTCCTTGGGGCCCGCCAGCCAATCAGGAAGCAAGGCATACAGCAGGGCCCTGGATAGGGATAGACGTATAGGCCGATTTGGGGTAAGCATCCCCTACCCTACCATTCCAAAAAGAATTACATAATTTGCTTTAGTAAATAGGAAAATGCAAGAAACTTTCCAGACCCATAGAACTAATCTCATCTACTTAGAAGAGTGTAACCTAAGAAAAGAAGTATCTTTTGATTTCCTATCAACTCCAAGCCATACTTACAAAAAGTCATTTATACAAACGACTCTGCATGTTGTAAATGACCAAGATCATTATCATCTAATTGCAATCATTATCATTACCTAATGGTATTTCTGAAAGAGACCACCTGCCCATTTCTAAACAGATGCACCAAGTGATGGATTGACAAGTAGACCATTACATTAGGGTACATTAAAATAGGTTAAGAATTTAATTTGGAATTAGATCAAGATAAACTTGCCTCTACTTTCCTGAATAGAAAATGTATGTAGAGGAAGAGTGGGCTTTTTGGGTTGTTGAAATTTTTAAATAGTTTATTTTTTCATTTTAATTCTTTTTGAAAAATATTTATTTATTTATTTATTTTTAGAGAGAAGGGAAAGGAGAGAGAAAGAGAGGGAGAGAAATATCAATGTGTGGTTGCCTTTCATATGCCCCCAACTAGGGACCTGGCCAGCAACCCACACATGTGCCCTGACTGGGAATTGAACCAGCAACGCTTTGTTTTGCAGGTGGGCACTCAATCCACTGAGCCACAGCAGCCAGGCCTGTTTTGCTTAATTCTTTATCTGAGAGGACAAAAGAAAATATACTGTAATAAAAAACTACTTTAATTCTGACTAGGAAAAGTAATATACATAGAAATTAGAAAATAAATAAATAGAGCCAATTAGCAAATACATTAAAAGTGAAGATATACCATTTGAAAACATTTGTTATAACACATAGTCTACTTCTGAAAGAGATAAGGATACGTTAAATTGAAAGACAAAGAAAAATAAGGACTGGTTGGGTGGGTCATTATTGAAAAGTCAATAAGCTAAGCATTTGAGGGCCAGCTTAGTGATCTAACTGCTGACTTGTGAAAAATTAATCCTTTAAAACAATATTTGATTAAATTGTACAAATGAGGTTTCAACTTAATCAAACCAAATAAATTCTTTCTTGAGCAGTATAAATTATGCTTGCCTGCCTTGGCATACAATGTTCTCATGTAGACTGCCCATTTTATTTTTTGTTATTTTTATTTATTTAGTTAGTTTCTTAGTATCTCTTTATTTATTTATTTTTAAATCATTTTTATTGTTATTCTATTATAGTTGTCCCAATTTGTCCCCCTTTGTCCCCTTCTGCCCAGCCCACCCCCTGCTCCCACAGTCAATCCCCACACTGCTGTCCACGTCCGTTGGTCATTCACACTTGTTCTTTGACTAGTCTGTCGCCTTCTTTCCACCATTATCCCCCTCGCCACTCCCCTCTGGTCATTTTCAGTCTGTTCCATGTTCCTTGCCTGTGGCTCTATTTTGTTCATTTGTTTACTGTTCATTAGATTTAGACCGCCCATTTTAGAGTGAAGTACACTATTTAGCTGCTTGTATCATGCCTAATAGAAAATGTGCTGAACATGATGGTTATTCCAGTGAATTTTGGAAGTGCTTAGAAACACTAATAGTCTCATTTTTCAAACATGCTTAATGATATAATGAAGATAAAAGAATTCCCTCTGCAAATCAACATAACCTTTTTTATAACAAAAGAGGGACAAAATTATTCCTTACTTTACAGAAATTGTCATCTATAACAGATACTCTGTTGAATTCTATCCTCAGGATTATATTAAATCAGAGACTGTGAGGTGAAAAAAGACATTTTTCTCCCTCACACATAATAATGTTAGATGTGATTCTGAAGAGTGGATGATTCCAACAATTTCCATGGCAGATATTTCCATATTTAAAACTTCTAATTCTATGGGTATAGAAACATAATAGTGAGTCAAATTTTAACATTTAAGATCAGTTTTATTAGTAATTTTAAAATAAAAACTATTATTAATATAAATTAATAATTTATTTACCCTCTGAGGTTAGAGAATTGCCTTTTATAATCTGCTAGATAATCAAAAAGCATAGTTAGACAAATTAAAGAAATCTGTCATGGAAAAAAATCTTCAACATTTGAAAAAAAACTAATGTTTTGCAGAGAAGTGAATGGAAAGTTACCCACATCAAAAGTATAGATGGTATTTAACATAAATTTGCATGTGAAAAAATCTTTAGACAGCCAGTATAACAAAAGTCACAGTTTACAAAGGCAATATTACATGGTTATTATATAAAGCAAAAGATCAACACTTTAAAAACAGATTATGCTATCAATCAAGAATTTGGAATAAAAAATAACAAGATTCATTGGTCCAAATGAAAGTTACAATAATGCCTTTTGGGGTTAAGATGACCCTTACGTTGTTGCTTGAGGCATCCATTGCTACCGCTTCTCCCATCCCCTGCCTTCTTCCATTCCATACCCTGGAGCCTACTAGGCTTTCTGTCATCTTTGAGTCTAAGTGATGACGTCTTTTTATGAACTGAAAATCTTCCAAATTTGTCCTGACCTGTACAGAGAGTAAGATTTCTCCTGGAGAACAAACACATATTGTGATTTTAGGAGAGAGAAAGAGAAAGAGAAAGATAAAAAGCAGGTGGATAAAATTGATTGAGATAATGAACATGAAAAAAAATGAGCACTTTGCATAACACATTGGATTTCTTAAAAGTACGATTATTATTATTCAGATTAGATGAAAGAATTCATACTTAAGAACTTCATTAACCTATGTTCTAAGAGGCCATTGAAATAATATTAAATGAAATCATATGAATATTTATTAGAGGAATTTACATTTGAATATATGTGTTTGAGTTAAAGTACTTTCAGTAAATCACTTTTATTTTTATGCCATCAGCTGAGAGTTCTCCAAGTCCTGCTCTAAACACCTCACGTCTTCCTGCTGAGGTACTACATTTTTTATCCACTCATAGGAAGAATATTGCTGCAATGTATTTTTCTTTTGAATCACAAGCTTAAAAAACCTAAAACAAACAAACAAGCAAACAAACAAAAACTACCACCAAAAAAAAAAGAACTATTAGTAAGGAAGTCAGAGTGGCTCCTACTGATTTTCGTAAATGTATGCATACCAAAGTCAGAGCGTATGTGTGTGACAGAGAAGAGAACCTGTCCCTGGGCCACCAAAGAACAGCAGTGTCAAAAAGTAAATGGAAGCCATTGAGGAAGTGTGCATGTGTATGTGTGTCTTGCCAGAGCAAAGTGGGCGTGGAGAGTACCCCATGGCGGGGGGTGGGGGGTGGGCGGGGTAAAAAGTATAATTGCTGTCATCACAACATAAAAATAAAAAGGAGGCTGCCATGCTGTCACCAAACCGAGCAACTCTGCAAGTACTGAAGTCATTCATTTGTTGCTCCATGCAAACTGATATAAAATACACACAAAATGAAATTTATCCAAGTATAATAAGTGGTTAGTTAATTTCTACTTGAGTTACTGTAACAGAATTTTTCTCCTTTAAAAACACATTTTAAAAATTTAAAGCATAAATTTATTCTAAATGTCTGCTAATTTTAAGATCTACAGAAAAGTAGATAGGAAAAATGTAAAGGTTTTTGAGATACAGATTTCCTGAAAAAGATTGTTTTCACATTTTCAGCTACTCATGTGGTAACAATGTCAAGTTGAGATTGTTAGTGTTTGGGGAAGATCATTTTGCAAGTGCCGTTGCTCCAGTTCTTTAACTTGTCATAACTGATGGAATGGTGGATAGATTTTAGCATTTGCTTAAGTGTTTCTCAGCCAAATCCTCAAATTGATGGGCTGATATAACCTCAAGTCAAAAGCTTGAGTGTTCCCAATTTTCATTGTTCTTATATCTTTGTGAAAATATTCTATTTCTTCAGAAACCAAAGTGATTTTTATTTTTGCTTCCCTCGCCTTCATTGCAGCATAAAACGCTTACCTGGCAATTTACTGCAAGGATTTTGCTTCTAGCCTCAATGATATTTTGCCTGTGTACGTATGTGTATTTTCCAGGGTGGAGAAGGGGGAGAAATAGGTAGTTTATTGTGAAATGAGGTATAATTCACAAGTGTTTTTGGGTGTGTGGGAAAATAAATAACTTACAAACTAAGTGACCTGCTTAATCCACACTATATCTTTCATCTGAACACATGAGGGAAAGGATTTGAACAGATAAAAGACTCATCCTGCATTTAGTAAAGCAAGAAACTGTAGGGTATACATCCAACACCTGACTGATACTGCTCTCCATGACTTTTATCTGGCTAAATAAAGCTTATTCTCCCTCGGTCAGGCTGTAGATATATTTTTCAAATCCCAGTAAACCAACAGTAAAACCCAACTCTCCATTTTATGCCAATTACTCAAACGCACATGTGTTAAAGCTTCAGTTTCCTTTTAACACAGTGATGGTATTTTTGAAAGTGACTAGTTGAGCCATGTGTGGCAATGAAACCCTAGGGAAAATCACATGGTTTTGTCTGTTTGATTTGAGAATTTCAGAACAGAGTAGATCTTTTTTTATCATTTAAAAGGATTCACAAGAAGGCAAGTTTGCAAGACTTTAGCTAACTCTTTCCCCTAAAAAACAAAATTCTGTAAAAAAAAAAAAAAGACTTGGGATACTTTAGTTTATACCTCTGTATTTGGATTCTTTTAGAATTGGTATAATTGAAGCAGAAAGCTGCATGCCATGTGATATAAAGAGATTGCAGTCCCAGCACAACTAGCATTCAATTCGAAGTCTAGAATCCAATAAAAGTTATGAGTGGGTTGTAAACTTGCTAATGCACTTTCCATGCCCAATTCCAATTTCTTATTATATCTCCTGGAGGTATTTTTAAAGGTGATCCCTATTTTAAAAGAGGTACCTGAAATAGCTTATACCTGAACAAATACTCTCTGTGGTTTTACACACACAGTTAAACAAAGACATGACTAAGCTAGCCCTCATTCAGCTAGTATACTCTTCAATTGTTTAAAAAATAAAAGAGGAAATGAAAAAGAAGATTCTCACCTGAATTTAATTGGGCACAGAAGAGTGGAGAAGGGTGGATAATCAATACTGGGCGAAAAGCAAGGGTAAAGAATAGGAAGGAAAACACTTTATTTTTCTACTTTAAGGTTAATACAAATAGAAAATTATAGTTCAACTCAGGACTATCTGATACTTCTGTGCAAAAGGTACATGCCTCTCTAAGCAACTAAAACTATAAGCAATGGAAATAATTGTTTCCTCCACCTCCTTGTTCTTCCCTCTCACTTCATTCACCAAAAGAGGAAGGCAAAGCAGATAGAGAAGCCGTAACACCCTGGAGTCGTCAAAGTTCTGATCATCTAACCTAGTGCAGATTGGGGTGATGGGAAGGTTAAGTAGTAAAATGGGAGAAAATTAACTTGTCAGGGTGAGGTCGTGAGGCTGGCAGGCACAAGTTGTTAGGTCCTCCCGTGTGTCTGTGGCACACTGACTCAGAGGGTGCCAGGCCGGGAGGGGTCACACCCCCCTGAGGCTGGATGACAACCAGCTGATTTAGCCACCAGCCCGGGGCCAACCGAGTTTTACTAAGTAATATCTCAGACTTGAAGATGTCTGACAAGGTATGTGTAGGAGGATAAATTCTAGCTAAACGCACCCCAGACCCAAGTATGGTTTTATTTTCCTGTTCTACTAACTGCAGGAGACCATGGGCAGGTTTGTAACAAGATAATGTGCAATGAAACACCAGAAAATACTTGCTGTGGAATGGTCCTAGGAAGAGGAAGAAAATGATTTCTCTTTCTTTTTTGAAATGCACAATATTGAATTCCCTTAGCTAAGATGGTAACGTATGTTCATGTTTGATATTTAAAGGTGACTTTTTGAAGCACAGGACAGTTTAAATAAGACCCATCAGACTGGCAAACATGCAAAAGTTTGACAACGTAATGCATTGGCGAGGGGGTGGGAAACAACAGTGTCACAAATCGTTGGTAGGTAAGCAAAATTTTTATCGCATAGGGTAGGGAATTTGGCACTCTCCAGAAAAATTACATATGAATGTAAGCTTTCATTTTTAGAGATCTATCCTTAAAAATACTGACAAAAATGCAAAAAATCCCCCTATTACCCCATATTTAATAAACTATTCACTGCAGTTCTATTTATAACTTCAAAAGACTAGAAATAACCCAAATGTCCTCTGTGGAGTTTCCAGTTGAATAAACACTAATGCAGTCAAACAAAAGGGTATGCAGGTGAGAAGAAGAGGAAGAATATACATGTACACATGAAGATTAATATATATTATATTAATATGTTATATATTATAATTGATATATTAATCCTCATATGAGGATATGTTTATTGAATTTAGAGAGAGAGAGAGGAAGAGAAAGAGAGAATCATCGATGTGAGAGAGAAACACTGATCAATCGCCTCTTGTACATGCCTGACCGGGGATCAAACCTGCAGCCTTTAGGGGTGTGGGATGATGCTTCAGTCAACTGAGCGACTCAGACAGGGCAAAAAGGAATATTTTTATAGATCTCTGTGTAATGATCTCTGAATTCATTAAGTGAAAAAAAAAAAAAGAAGAAAGTGTGTATTGTGTGCATCTATTTAAGAAAAAGGAGGACAGGACACAAATACATATACATTTCAAACTTTATCAGTAGAATGGACAGGAATAAAAGTTTTTCCTCAATGTAACTTCTTTTGCAGATTTTATTATGGTACTATGTGAATGTTTTACACAACTAATTAAATTAAATTTTAAAAATGCAGTCCCTGAAAGGAGAAAGTACAGGACCCTAAGCCTATACAGAGGTAGTGGCATAATCACACAGAGAAGAGTCATTCAAGTGACTTGGAAACACAGAATTTGATTATACACCCATTATGAGACCTACCCCCCAAATAAGATTTTGAATACAAGAAATTTGGGTGTTAAAATGATTTTCAGTAATTTTACTCTTGGTATTTTTTCTGAGATTGATGCATAATAGAACACATACATAATTATGTTGGTATAATTGGGAATTAGGATTTTTGCATGGGAGGAAGGAGACTGAGATAGAAGCTGAAAGATGCTGATAAAAGTTCTATAGTTCTGAACCTCAGATAACCAGAAGTCTTTGATAAACGTTTGGTTCCAATCTGGGATGAGAAGTGCTTGAGATAAGCCTGGAATATCATTCCATACCCGAAAAGAAAGAGACTGAAAAACTAGAGAAATTGTATCAAAAGAAGTAGGGAAAAGATCTAGGGAGTCAATTTAAAGAAGTTCTCAGTTGCTAAAGATGAATGAATTTATATATGAATGAAAACCAAACTGCAATGAATTAGAATACATCAAATGTATTTACTTCCATAAATTCACCATGATAATAGCAGTAATAAATGTTTGGCTTAACTTTGGTGGGTGCTATAGAGGTTAGTAATAGCAAAAAGGATAAATAAGTGTAGTGAATTTTATGAAAAAAATATAAGAATTTAAAGGAGCACCCTGGCTGGTGTAGCTCAGTGGATTGAGCACGGGCTGGGAACCAATCGGTCCTGGTTCGATTCCCAGTCAGGGCACATGCCTGAGTTGCAGGCCAGGTCCCCGTGAGGGCCATGTGAGAGGCAACCATACATTGCTGTTTCTCTCCCTCTCTGTCTCCCTCCCTTCCCCTCTCTCTAAAAAATAAATAAAAATAAAAATCTTTAAAAAAAAATTTAAAGGAAATTCACACTGACATTATATAGGGTGAGGTAAAAGGTTTGCGGTTGTATTAGAAACACAAAATTTATTCTTGTATTATTATTTATTAATTATTGTATTATTTTCCATACAGACAACTATAAACCTATTTGTGCTTGACCCTATATTTCATTTTATTTAGTGTACTTGAAAAGTTCTAATCTATTCATATGACAGCCAGGAAAGTTTCACAGGATGAACATAAGTCTGAATCTTCCTAGTACAAATGTTTCAAACATTTGTATGGAGTAGTCTTTAGAAAGCATTTTCTTTTATTTAACATGTGCGTGCAGTGACTATATGTCATCGAGGGTGGTATTTAAACTCCACTCCTGTTTCCATAGGAAAGAATTCCATGAGAGTAACACTCTGGCCCCTTGTGCTGCTCATGACCTTCACTCATGCCTGCAGAGAGGAACGAGTCTCTTCCTTGGCTCGTGAGTTTACAAGAAGATGGACATGTATGGCTGACCCCTTTTTCTTTTCACTGCAAGTCAGTTTGGTTATAGAGTCACTTTTGAGCCTCTTTCCTTCTCTATGGAGATGACCAACTTAAAACGACCAGCTCTGCTTGAGACTGGATTAATCTGTGGTTTTGTTTTTGTGGTGATGCATTAGCAAGCACAGTTGTCCACACATCTACAATTATGTCACAGCTAGTAATCCCCTACATTTAGTTTAATATTTACTACCCATGTCGTGAAATAGATTATATAATTTTAATTTTCCAGATGAGCAAGCAGGTTTCTGAGACATGACCAGATCACGTTATTAGCAAATTATAGAGGCCAGTCCTGATCCTTTTGGAAGTCTTCAAGAGGGTTCATTAAAGAGTATCATACCCCTTTCCTTGAACCCAGTTCTGAGAAAATTAAGAAATAAATAAAGAAGTGGAAGATAGAGGACAAAAATCAAAATATTTATATTGAGTTAAGTTGGAACTCACTTACTTGAGTCCCCAGAGTTAGGCAGATTTTTCTATGTAGGACTAGAACACAGCTCCCACCCCCACTCCTCTTGGCTCGCCTTCCCCTTGCTTCCTTCTCCCTTTCTTTCCTTTTCCCCTCTCCCACTCCTTAGCAAGGACAGAGCCTATTAATTAGTCAAGATTCTAGAAAAACTAAGGAGAAAGCTTGCTCCCTGCAAGTAGCTAACTCTCACAGTTGGAGTCTCAGAGAGGAGATGAACACACTAAGTTTAGTCTACCGCAGTTTGCCAATCCGACAAATCACCTAGTTTCCCTTAGGGTGGAGTGAGTGGAAGTCAGAAAGCAGCTATAGGATAACTCTAACAATTTTCTATCCACGTGGTAAGAAATATCTGGAGCAGGGAATAATCATTTATCCCCAAATTCCCCAGATTAACTTTTCTCTTAACATAATACATTGAAATGTTATCACCATGCCTAACCCTCCAAGGAGAAGATGTAGAAGCTATTAGGACAGTTTCACTCTTAGCTTCATGACATTGTTCTCCAAATTATTCCTGTCTGTCTGTTGGATTCTCCTGGGACCCCGGGGCCACTATGACGTTTTCTTCCAGGATGCTTTGAAATGGAGTTAAGTTGGTCAACTTTAAGGCCAGTTTCTTTCCAAAGTTGAAAATTCATTCTCTATTCTATTTCCATTTCCAAATTATGTCCAGCTACATTTTCCCACAGCATGTCAGAGGTTCTTCTATGATATTTAATGACAACAAAAAGGTGGAAACCATAAAATTTCCCTAATAAGGAGATGCCAACACTGCAAAAATACCCTGAATCTGAACATAAAGATCCCCACTATTATTAAAGTCCCAGGGCAACACTGAAGTTCAAAGATTAAATCTTCTTTCAAGTTAAAGTCCAAATATATTAAAGTCCAAATGAATTAAAGTCTGATATCATATTATTTTCCCCTGTGGAATTAAGTGTTTGAAGTTTAAAATGTCTAAGTTGTAATTAAGACTCAAATTCTCTGCCCCACTTTATCATTCAGCTCAGTCTTACGAGAGGGATGCCCGAGTGGAGCTGGTCCTTCAGGTGCTGCCTTCTGAGACACGCTCAGAGGATAGGTCTAGTTCACTTGATGCTGGGCAGCACTGGGGGAGGCCAGGGGAGGCCTCCACTCAATCCAGGTCCTTGTCACAAAATGAGAAGGAATTCGAGAGTGTGACAGAAAAATTTAGCAAAGCACAGTAAATGTATTAAAGTGATAGTACACACTTGAGAAGTTGGGGGCAGGAATGACCTCAGAGAATGAGATACACTGAAGGGGGCTGGGTGGAAGGTTTTTCTTAAATATGGGCAAGGGGGAGATAGGGTGGTCTTCTCCCTCTGACACTGGGTACAGCTCATCCTTGTATGTCCTCTCCAGATAGTGATTTCTTTTTGATCCCCCCAAGTACAGGAAATCGGGTAGGTGGAAGCCAGGGAACAGGGATCGGCGAAGGTTGCATCCGTGATGTCCCAGCCCAGGCTGAGAAGGTGAGGAGTAGCGCTTGAGGCCTTCGTTCCCTATTCTAACTTTCTTATTTCACCTTCATTTAGACTTTCAGAATTCTTAATGTCAAGTCTCGGATACACCACACTTTCAAGAATCCAAAAGATTAATAAGAAACAAGGTTATTACAGCATTGGCTTCACACTCACTAGACTTAGAAAACAAGCCGATCTCTAGCCCTTAGAGGTATTACCCCATGCAGAATTATGTTGCAGAAGGCAGTGTTACCGGGGCCACGGCGGAGACCCAGCGCTCCTGGAAAGAGGGTAGATGGGTGCTGGTCGGTCCGTACCAGTCGTCTGCAATCCACCACCTGTAACTCTGAACTCCACCGAGATAAACGTTCCAGTGAGAGGCTACTTTAGACAGGACAGTTTGCATATCTGGGGGCGGGGAGGACTGATTATCCTGCCAATACTGCTTTCTCGGAAGTAACGTAAGAGCCATTGCTGTCCTTACGCAAGTTGAGGAATTGGCATTGTTGACCGTGGCAAACACCAGGGTCTAGTACGGCGGGTACAGCCTCTTAATGGCACATGCAACACCTTGATCTCTCCTGCTGCCAGTGCTGAGTGTGGGCTCTGTCGGGCGCCCTGGCATCTGTCCTTTGTGGGTGGGCGTTACTTCCTGGGCCACTGTTACTGCTGCTGTGCCTTCTTCTTTAGTCATATTTGGGTCACCCAAAATTGTACCTCCGAGGATGTTTGTCATTTTAATTACAATCAGCCAGTCTAGAATCAAAAGGAATTTGTACACAAGCCTTATAAATCCAAGGCTAACCTCAATGTTTCCCTTTTGGGACCTTGATGACCATCGAAAACAACCAAAAACAGATAAATTGGGAAGACTTCCCAGGCCTGGCACTAACAAGGTAAAGCCAGAACCTCAGGACTTCTCTCTGCAACACTGAAGAACTCAGCTCTCTTTGCCCCTAAAGCAGTGACAATTCTTTCCAACAATTTTTACAAGACCTCTAAGGCCTTTAACAATGGAACGTTGCCTTGGCCACTACTTTGAAAAAGTTGTGCCTGCTATTTACAGTGAGCTGGGGCCTCCTGTGACTTGCCGAGAGCCTCCCAGTGGGGCTCCATTGCTCGGCCCATGCTGCCAGGGATTTAACTGAGGGCAGATCCTTACCAAGGCCCGCACTTAGGTGCCTAGGTCTTTGTGAAAACAAAGCAAGGTATTAGGTGTCAGTATTTATGAAAACGAAGCAATGCTCATTTGCCTGTGGACAAAGCTGCCATAACATTACACGTGTGTGTACTTTACTTACACATATGAGCAGGTAGGTGTCTTATTTTTACATCTCAGAGTCAGAACTCATCACATGGTTACGGGTAGCACGAGACTGGTGGGCCTCTTGCTACAGGTGTCAGAGTGACCGAGAGGAAGAAGGGCAGAGCTCAGCTGAAAATGCCCCACTTATTGTTTACAAATTTATCCATTGTGTAAGTCTTTTCTCCTCCCTGGGCAGGAGTGAGGAAGTGAATGGGGAGTTAATGCTAATGAACTCTATGCCAAAAGATGCACCTGGGGGAATGATTCCACCTCCTTCTCCATCGCTCTAAACAGATCCCAAAACTTGTGACTCTCCATGTATTAGAGAGCGCCTGTTTTCCTACCTTTTCCTACCAGTAAAGGGTCCGTTTGTACTACTGTTCAGATGCTTACCTAATTATATATGTAGGCAGTTATCTTTAAACAGACTATTATCTCCTCTTATTTCTGGCCTATGCGAAAACTATCTACAGTTCTGGCTAAACTTGCCCTGTCGTAAGTATCAGCTGACACCATTAAAGTGGTGCTGTAATTAGACAAAATCAAACTGTTCTGTGGCAGAGTGCCTTTAGGTTTTATTGTAGGCATTAACGTCATGCCAAGGTATTAATGTAGGCCACAGGGACCAGTGACAGGATCCCGTTTTCCTTCCCGTGGCCTCTGGAATTAGAATAGAAAACGAAGTCCATGAGAGGCCACTTCTGTGATAGCCTCTGCCATACAATTAAGGTGCAGTGCATGTTAACTCCCTCCTTCCTCTCCTCGGGAAGACATGCATTCTTCACACATTTGAGAATGGGAACAAATGAGTGGAACTTCATTCTTTGTGCTGAAATGACATTATTGACTTAAATGGTTGATGACACTTGGTGGAGCATAATGATTATAATTGTAGCTGGGAATAAGCTATTTTCAGCCTTTCTTCCTCTCTGTTTCTCAGCAGAGGAAGAAATCATGAAAAATCCATCAGAACAGGGCCTGCACTTCTTATTGGACTATGCCTGTTGATAGTGATTTGGGCCTCAGAAATTTTCTTCCTTATTGTGGAAGAAAAGGAACAAGCTGGAATTATTAGCACTGGGGAGTAGGAGAACAAATAATGCTAAGGGAATAAATAATACATCATTTATTAAACTGTTTTTTAGTGATTTATACCAAAGCACATTACTAGCCTCAAAACAGTATTTAGCAAGCGCTACCAGGTTTCAGGGAGAGATGTTACTTTGTAACTCAATGAGGGTTCTTGATGTGCTGCCTAAATTCGACAGCACATTAAAACATAGTGGCTAGCCAAGTCCTACAATTATACTTTATCTGGGGAGCAGATGGCCTGGTTTGCACGATATTAGTATCTTTTGGCTGTGCATCTTCTTTACAATTTCAGCTGACTGAGTTTTGTCAATGTAAGAAATATTCAAACCTGTAGAACATTTTTGGTGAGTTTATTTGAGCCAAACTGATGACCATTGCCAGGAAGCAAAATATCAAAGGATTGAGAAATGCTCCAGAGAATGGAAGCTTAGCACTGTTTTTTTATACATTTATAATCAAAAGAGAAAGCACAAGCAGTTTACATGAAATCCATTGATGACAGATGAGGGAGGTAGGAGAAAGCAAAATGGGAAAACGCCAGGACTGGATAAAAAGTAAAATGATAGACACTTTATAAAGTGGGCACAGGACCAGAGAGTGAACAGTCAATGACACACACACTGACAATGACACTGACAATGAGGGGGTTCGTGGCCTCCCCCTGGTGCAGAGCCCGTGCTTTGAGGGGTCTGGACTAAGGAAATTGGACATTCCAAGGTCTGCTATTGTAGATGCAAAAAGACCACAGACAGGCTCAGTTAAGTTAAAGACTGACCTGTGTTGGGGAAAATCCTGGCCTGCAAAGTGACTACCTGCTGTGAACTTCCTTTAGAAAGTTTTAATTTCAGACCCCTCTATGTGGTTACTTCCCGTCTCTGAGTGTGGAAGGCTGCCGCACAAGCAGCTTGTCAGCTTTCACATGTGACCCCTTTTCTTCCACAATTTATCAATGAATCTTTTTCACATATGATCATATCAATAAGCAGACACACTGAGAGGGGTGTGGAATATAAGGTGGAGCTGAGGCAGGTTAGTGAGGAACTAGGAAAAATTCCCTGATGAGTGAAATGAGGAAACAGAAATAAATGGCTAAACAAATAGTCATAAAGGCTGAGCAACCAAAAGGCAGCTAGTAAGTCAGAAGACCCTACCCTCCCTAACCAAAGTTGCCTAAGAGCTGATGATTAAATCACCTTAGTTAAGGAGGTAGATAACAGAAACTGGTTAGAACTGCACTAATCCAAGATGGAGGTGAAATTGATCAGAGAATGAAGCCAAACCCCATTATACACTATAAGGAGCCTTTTCTCGTGGTGTGGGAATGTAGTCCAGCCCCCACTCGGAAAGGCCAGTGGGGAGCGAGTCTGCACACAGGACCCACACCCATGGATAGGTTCTCCCGTGGGGAGTCAGGCCTGCATTGTACCTAGACTGCTATGAGACTTGCTTCTGCTAAAACTCCCTCACCCTGAATTGAGGCAACAAATGTTTACTGAATATCTCTAAAGTAACTTCCTAAAAGTCTGTGCTAAACTTCCCAACTATGGAGTGTAACCAGTTCAACCACTTTTCCCCCTGATCTATAACATCCTTCTCTTTGAAGTAATTAGCAACATTCTTTCCTTTGTTATCTGTAAAAGGTAATCACCTACAGCGAACCCATGCATAGTAAATGAGGACCATCCTCAATGTGATGTACCCATAAAAGCTATAAAAGCCTGTCCAGGCAAGGGTCGGGCCCTCTCTCTCACTTAGAGAGCGGCCATGCCGTCCCTTTTTCTCCACAGGACTTCTGTAGTCCGTGTGCATTTGTTTGTTGCAGCAGCCACACACATGGACCCCTCACAGGCGCTGGGTCCACATCAATACACCCATTGTAATACATCAGCATACTAAACAACATACACCTTCCAGGATTGGAAGCTGAAGATCCATGAGGTCACAAGATGACCAATTGAGCTCTTCCAATTAGTCTCCACCCCTTTCTTGGAAGCTGAATTAATATTCTGTTGAGATCCTCCCTTAAGACCTCCCCTAAAAACCCTGCCTATAAAAAAATAGATAAAAACTCAGGACAAAGAATGTCAGTGCATGCTGTTATGTGAGCAAACCTGCACGTGTTTCTCAGGTATGTATCTTTGCTTCCTCTATCCTAAGCTCTAAGGGTTCCAAGACTTGCAACCAGGGGAGCAGAGGGCAGGGGCAGCTCATCCAGGTCCTACCCGCCGATCCTGTCTCCAAGGGCCCATCCTTTGTCTCAATGTCCTGAGCTTCAATTACTTTACTTTCATCCAGACTCTTTTCTGAACTCTTTCCTGTAAAAGTCAAGAACCTTGTTGTCGAGAACCTGGTTGTCACGAACTGTGCCATGCCAGGACTTGCCTGGGCTCAGAACTGGTCTGGTGACGGCACCGTTTTTGGAGTGAATTCAATTTATCCGTCAATGGTAGTAATTGAAGATGGTGGCTGTGTGCTAGGTACTGGGATGCACTGCCCGGACCCCCTTTCAGGAAAGAAGGACTAACTCTCACAGCTGCTGAGAGTGATGCTGGAATTCAGTCCTTAGCTGCCAGCTCTTTGAGATGATGGCCTTGGAAGGAGAAAGTTGTGTCACCCAAGGTGACATCTCCTTCCAGAGGCAGCCTGTGTCTCATGGCTGATCAATGCGGGGATATGGAGATTGGGCCCTACAGAGAAATTCTACTGGGCACAATCCCAGGGACTATATGCCAACAGATGTGACAACTTAAAGTTTCAAATGATACCAAATACCAAATCTTAGAAAAATAGTTAGAAAAGAATAATTAGAGAAGAATAGTTAGCAGAAGAATAATTAGAAAACTGAATAGGTATATACATTAAGGATATCAAGTTCTTAATTAAGACATCTCCACAGAGGTTATCTAGGTCCAGATGGCTTTCCTGGTAAATTCCACCAAATATTTGAGAATAAAAGAATCCCAACCCAACTCAAAATCCTTGAAAAAGTGGCATAGCAGAGAACGTTTATCAACACATTTTGTGAAGCTAGCATTATACTGATAGTAAAATTATACAGCAGCATTATGAGGAAAAAAACTACCCCAAAATAGGTACAAAAATACTCTCAAAAAACATAAGTAAAACATATTTATATAAATATCAAAGAATTAAACATATATATGTATAGCTATACTTAAATAATATATACACTTATTTAAAATAAATGTGTATGTATACATATATGCACACATATGTAAACACCATACACATATATTTCCAATTACCAAATAACCTGTCATGACTAAGTGTCATTTATTGCAGAATAGCAAGGCAGTTTAACACCAGAAGATCAATCAATGTGTTCCCCATATTCACAGAATGAAGGAGAAGTATATATGATATGTCAATAAATGTTAAAAGGGTGTATTTGATTATATTCAAACCCATTTATGATAGAACCTCAATAAAACAGGGAATAATGGAACACCTCAGACTAATGAAGGACTCCAACAAAACCCCAAGGACCAACATCATGCTGAAAGCTTCTCCACTGAGACTGGGGATGAGGCAAGGGGTCTGCTCCTCCCACTTCCCTTCAGCATTGTTCTTGACGTCCTGTACAGTGCAGTATGGCAATAAAGAGATGTGAAGAAGGAAATGAATGTTGCTTCTTCAGAGTTTGGAGAGTTTGTCTTGTGATTGTGTTGAATATGTTTGTTACCTGGTTTTTAATCTGGGTAGTCAAATTCCACTGTTTGGATCTTCTGTGCCTGTCTTTCCTTTTCACCATTTTTACTTCACTCTTTATCCTATTTTTGTTTATTCAGTTGTCTTCAGGACTTTCTTCAACTTCTCTTATTAAATTACACATTTTTAGTTGATTCTAGTATACCATGTAACTGGGCACTTGTAGTTTAGTTTCTGTGTGGTCTTTTCCTTCAATTCCTTTCTGAGTTTGGTCAAAATATTCTTATATTGGCCTGGCTGGTATAGCTCAGTGGATTGAGCGCGGGCTGGCAACCAAGCAGTCCCGGTTCGATTCCCAGTCAGGGCACATGCCTGGGTTGCAGGCTGGGTCCCCGTGAGGGCCACGTGAGAGGCAACCATACATTGCTGTTTCTCTCCCTCTCTTTCTCCCTCCCTTCCCCTCTCTCTAAAAATAAATAAAAATAAAATCTTTAAAAAAAATCTTCTTATATTTTTCTGGGCTGGTTTTTTTTTTTTTTTCACCTGTGTACATTTTGAGTTTTTGAATTTCTGATTTAGGTGTTTCATTGAATATCTGCAAATGCTTGTATAGGTATATTTGGTCCAGGCTGGGGTCCTGTTTTACAATTTAATTTTCTTCTGTCCTTGTTTATCTTTGTTAGGGGGAGACTTTTTAATCTAGGAGACTACTTTGATTTTAGTTTTCTGTTTTTTGTTTTAGAGGCCTTTGTTCTTTTTCATGCAAGCAGATTGAATTTTTTCTGCTTGTACTTGGATCTACATGAACAGGTTATGTGCACAGGAGCGAAGGTCTTGGGGGACATGCGGGAACAGAGGTTTATTTTGGGGGACATGGACTTCTATGTCTTGGGATTTTGTTCTTTCTCTTTTGTTTTGGTGAAACTCTTAAATTCTCCTCTTACTTTCTTCTCTCCTTTATCACCAAATCTGCAGAACATGCCCCCCCTCAGTCCTATTCACTTCATTCATTTCCAGATTCTGCATACTTTTGGCCGGGGGCCGTACCAAAATATCCCACAACGGCATGTTGATTAGTGCTTGGAATTAAAGTTACTTGATAAGCAGCTGGTGCAAGAAGGGTGCACTGGCCCTCCCTTGCCTTCCTGGATGCAGAAAAGAAGTCTCAGCTCCAAAAGTCTCTTCTGGCTTCAAGGGAGAAAGAGTTCAGGGATCCAGAACCAAAAAGCTTATATAAACACACTTGTTAACTCTTTACTAATTTACTACTCAAGCCCAAACCTTGCTTAGATTCTTTACTAACATGCACTTCTTTTTTTTTTCTTGGCCATTCTTCAAGAATTCATTGTTTCTTTATCTAAAAAGTATAAGAAGTTGGCTTCTTTAACACTTCTCTGAGTGTTATGTCGTGATCTTGAGCATCATCTATGTTCTCATGTACATACATATTAAATGGAGTTTTCTCCTGTTAATCTGATCTTGTGTAAATTTTGTTGTTAGTCCATTCATAATGTAACAGGGTGCAGAGGGAGGGTCTCTTGAAAATAGGAGAACAGCCCCCACATTCCTTGATTGAGGAAAGGAAGAGAAGGTGATATGGCATTTATGATACATTGCATAACAATGACAAGTTAATAGCCGAGCCTCCCTGAACTGAAGAGGGCTGTCGCCCAAGGCCAATTGTGTACATGACTGTGATGATGTTCAGGAACTCATGAATTAGCCGGGATAAGCCCCTGTGTGAGAGGCAGGGGACACATGCCCACTCTGGATATCTGTGCATCGCTGGGAACTTTTGCCCTGACTAAAGATGGCAGCCAAAAGAAGGTAAAAGATATGGGGGATCTGGCAAAAAGGATGGATACTAACACATCATAGAAAGGGCTGGATATGAGATCATGCACAAAATTCTGGGCCGAGCATTTGAATGAGGGCAGGCTGTAAGAGAGGTGGTTCACTATGAGGAGGTTCAAAAGAGGAAGAGAGAGGCCATGTGGTCTGGAATGAGAGAAGAGGTACTTCTGCTTCCCTGAAGGACACTATGGAGAGTCTACTCTCCTAGGACGTGAGCGTTCCTGGACTCCACCGTGACCCAGTGTAACACGGCACATGTTTTCCTGAACCACTGCATGGAGGCTGAGGGCCAGCACCCCAGATCCTGAAGGAGAGCTGCTGTGAGAGGATGGTGACTCAGACCCATGAGTGCACATTCCAGAGAGGGTGGAGATCTGTTTGTGGGACTGGCCAGGTAAAGAAATGGGAAACTTCTAGGCATGGTTTTGGCTTGTAGCTTTTTGGGGAACGAGGGAAACTCTGGGTCTTGTGGGAAAGAAGGGCTCTGAGCGGGAGTGCTCTTGGCTCCCCCACCCCCGAGGTTGGAACCCTGATAAAAAACTGTTTCCTTTAACACTAATTAGTGGGTCATGTGTCAAGTCACCAAGTGGCCGAGGCCCGGTTTGCTTGGTAACAATAAAAACTCAGGAAGGATGAAATGAGCCCCCTTCCAACACATTCAGTACCTTTACTGTAGCCAGTGTTTAGGTCTACCAGGCCTGAGACCAGTCGTGGAATGTCTCTAGTTGCACTGGGCCTTGGCATTCTGCACAGGATTTTGGTCTGAACCTCACCATCCCCTTTCTACCCAGTCTCTTCAGACAGCACCTAATTTCCACACAGGCTACGGACTGAGGTCACAGTTATGCCTGCTGGAGTTTGGTGTTCATTTCTTTCCTTATATTTAGTTTGAAGATTGTGGAACTCTCTGTGTTCAAGTTATGCCAAAGAAGTGTTTTATTTTCTCTCCTTGTTTGCTTTTTTGGAGGAAGTACTAAAAATTTTAATCTAAGAAGCTGACATTATCCTAGGGAAACCCAATATACCCATCAATAGCAAATACTTTTCTATTACTCACATTGGTGTAATTGTTATCTTGTTAAGATAATCATGTATGAAATTGCTGGAAAAGGCAAACTCTGGAGAGACAGAAAGCGGATTTGCTTTTGTCAAGAGCCAAGGGGATAGAAGGATCAGAGCTTTCTACTGATGGGCATAGAGTTGCTTTTCTTTCTAAATAGACTTTATTTTTTAAAACACTACCAGCTTCACAGAGAAACTGAACATAAGATAGAGACTCCCCATAGACTCCCTACCTCCCCACATATGCGGCCTGCTACTCTATGAGCATCCTTCACCAGAACGGTGCATTTGTTACAACTGATGAATTTTCATACATATTGTCACCCAAAGTCTGTAGTGTGCATTGGCGTTAACTCTCTGTGCTCTACAACTTGTGGGTCTGACAGCCATTGTAGTGTCGTAACAGAGGAGTTCCATGGTCCTAAAAATCCGCTGTGCTCCTCTTGCTGGGCTGTTGTCTAGGATGAGAAAAATGTTGAAAATTAGATTGTAGTGATGGTTGAACATCTGTGAATATACCAAAAACCCCACAAAACATTGAATCAAACAGTGTAATGGGGTGAGTTGTAATATATGTAAGTTCTAAATTAATAAAGCTGTTAAATATTTTATGGTGAGCTTAATTGTTTGGGTGTATTCTTTGTTCAGATTTCTGGGTAAGTAATGACTCAGAGACCTGAATTTTTAAAAGTATTAATATGGGAATATTTCTCACCTTTCTGTCTTCCATCTAATAAGCGGGTCCTTGTTTGCTTGCGATTATGTTCTCTCTTTCTCCTCCTCTGTGGGTTAAATTGTCAGAAGAAATATCTTCCTCTCATTTATATTTATCTCTCATGCACATTTAAAAAGAAAGGGAGTGCTATAAAAATAAGGCATGCATGTACTAATGTTTCACTGGGAATTTTTCAGATAATTTGAAGAGGCATTTATCTTACTATAGGAAATGGATGGAAAAGAGCTAATAGCAAGCTATGCTGTGATCTAAGTGTCATTTTCATATTACTTGAGAAATCTCAACATAAATTTGCTAACTTTCAAATTTTATTTTGATTGTGAAGCTGTTTCTTTCATGATTACTGGACCATTTAGATCATAGCCTCAATATATTTATAATTTGGGGGAACATAAGATTTGGCCCTTAGCTGAATCCCAGGAAAAAATCCCTCTAGACATGAATCATGTGTTTATTTTTGTCCATTTTTATTGGCGGGTAAGAACGAGAGTGAAAAGAGCAGAAGGTTGTGAGGGTGCAGCTGAGGGGGTATCAGAATATGATCAGAACAGAGGAGATGTGTGGAGACGGTGCTAAGGTCAGAAATAAAAACTGTGGGAACATTTGCTTTTCTGGACTGGATGTACCAGCCAGAGACTCATGCTCACACAGTGCTTTGTGTCACAACGAAGTGAGACATTAAAAACAAAATTAAAACATCCCCTGGAACTAGCAAACTGGGAGTTATTTTTTATTCCAAAATCTAAGGATGTGCACTCTTTTCAGATGCCCACAGGTGGTTAACCTTAGGTATAAAAGAGCTAGGTGTGAACTGCATGATCTCAAATGGTTTTCTTCATCTTGCCAAGCCTCAGGGTTTTTATGTGTAAACTAGGGATCATACTAGACACGTCACACAGTCACTGTGAGATTTAAATGGTACACCTGTCAAAAGCAGCTGGCATGTAATAGTTGTTTAATAAATGCTGCCTTCATTTGTTCTTCTCTCCTTTACTCTTTATGCAGATTTTCCACTAATGTCAAAAGGCGCCATACGTTTACATATAGACCATGTTTGGTTGAAAGCCTCAAGGAGGATAATTAAGTTTCATCAATGAGCACATGTAAACACACATTAGCAGTTACCCTATGTTACAGTGGCAAAGGCTGACTGCTTTAGAAATGCTTATTATCAAACACGACATTCATCCAGAAGACCGGTTTTGATGCTGATGTGATCTGAAGTGTTTCCACTCAAACTGCACCTAGAGAAAGCAATATAGTCACAAATAGTAGCAATTGGAAGAATTCCCTGTTGCTGATCTTAGCTACATTAGCTTCCTGCCTATGGGAATATGATTAATTTCAAAGTGTAACAAAGCGAACAGGATACTGAGAGAACTTGAAATTTGATTTCTCGATTAGTTAATGTTTCAGCTCATAGGATTTTACTTTTATACAAGTAATTTCCCAAATTACTATTTTGTATGATCTGATACAGAACACTCAAATATAGGAAAGCAGATAGACATCATATTTTCAGCACATATTCTATTAATTCATGTGATAATAAAACAATGTTAAATATGATAACATCTACCCATTTTATTATAATTGCATTTTGACATTTACTTGTATGTCTTGATGTCCAGGCAAATTCCAAGAGGAGGTAACATGCTTAAATTGCTCAGTGCTGTTTCCCCAACATCTAGACTCACGCCCGGCACACACGGGCAGCATGTATGGAGCCATAGTTGTTTAACAACACAGATCAAACCATTGTTGCTCATAAGATTGTTTGGAAAACTACTTAAGGTTTTACTTGAGATTGATTCATACCACAAATGGTTAAGCGCTGCATGCTGGAGTAAGCACAGGCAGCGCAATAGGAGAGAGTTACTGTCATAAAGATCGCACTGCGGCTGTGCGTACAGAATGGTACGATGTTGAGAGCATAGACTCCAGAGCCTGCCTGCCTGGGTTTGAAACCCACTTCTCCTATTAGACAGCTGGATGGTCTGGGTCAGGTCATGTGCCTCTGTTTTTCTCTTTTGAAAAATGGACAGAAGAGTATCCTCCCAAAATGGTAGGACAGTAGCTAGTACATAATAATGCTAAATAGGCCCTGCTAACTATGATAGAAAAAAACAAGGAATTACAATTAACTATGGGAAATAGAAGGTGTAGGAAGTCTGTAGTAGACAATTTGAAGAGTGGCCTTCAATGATCCTAATCCTTGTGCAACCTCCTCCCCTTAAATATGAACTGAGCCTGTGGATATATCACTCTCCTTGTGCCTATGTTATGGTGAAAGGAATTGTTGCATCTTTAATTAAGGTTTCTAATCAGTTGCCTTTGGGTTAATTAAAAGGGAGAGTATCTAGCTGTCTCAGTCTACTCACACTGTCTCTGTAACAACAGAGCTTTCTCTGGTGGTAGCAACAGAGGAAGTCGGGGAGACGGAAACACTAAAGGATTTGATGTTCCATTGTCGGTTTAAAGATGGAGGAGGCCACAGGTGGGAGGCCTCTGGCAGGTGAGAGTGGCCCCTGTTTGACAGCCATCAAGAAAACGGGGATTTCAGCCTCAAAAGCACAAAACTGAATTCTGCCAATAACCTGAGTGAACTTGGAAGCTGATTTTACCCAAGAGCCTCCAGGGAAGAGCCCAGCTAGGTTGGCCATCACCTTGCCTCAGCCCTGCAAGTCCCTAAACTGAGAATGCCGTCAAGCTTACTGGGAGTTCTGCCCCACAGAGTGCAAGACATTACATGGATGATATGTTGACACAGGATAGTGAGAATCTAGGACAATTCCCTGGCCAGTGGAACAGGGAAACTTAGACAAATGGCTGAGCAATTTACAACCAGGTGCAGACAGTCAGCAGGGCAGAAAGCACCCAGTGTCTGGCAGGGGGCAAAACTGGGAAAACAAGAACCTCACTGTCAGGGCAACCTTTGCACCCCTGGCCTTTCCTCCCTGGAGATAACATCCAGGCCTCAGTTGTGTTTCAGCTCCAGGCCCAGAAAAGCAGGGAAATCAGGTGGGCCACTCCAGGACAAACCGCAATGACTAAACACTCCCTGCCCTGACCCTAACCAATCAGAGGAAACCATGACCCTGAAAGGACACACCGGGAGAACTGATGAGTATTCTACTGAGACCCTCCCCTGAAAACTCCCCCAAGAGTCCCACCTGCAAGAAAGAGATAAAAGCCCCAAATCAGAGGACCCAGCACAAGATCTCCTTCAGAAGAGCAGCCGGTGGCTTCTTCCTTTTTCTTCCTCCCCCATTTCTTTCCTCCCAGGCAGTGCCTCCTAAACCCTAAGGCAGTGGGCAGCTGGCAGCTTACTCCAGGCTAATAACTTGAACCCCCGCCCCCACCGCCTAAGGCCCCTTTTCTCTGACTTTCTAGTGAGCTAAGGAAGCCCAGCCTAGGGTCTCCTATTGCTTCTTCTATCCTAAGCCCTTCCTTGTTTCACTGTCTCCAGCTTTAACAAATGCACCCTCATAGTCACCTGGACTCATGTTGTGAAATCTCCCCTACAGGAAGTCAAGGACCCACACACGACCGCTGGCTCTGGGCAGCCCCACTCGGGACCAGGCCCCTATCTGGTAACAAAGTTACTAAGTTGTTACAATTGGTTACATACCAATAGAAAAAGAAAATCATACAGGGGTCTATGGAGGTATATAGCAGGTTCAACCAACTTAGTCTAGAAAGATTCTCAAGGCTTCGTGGAGACAATAAGGTGAAGCTGAGACCTGAAATGATGAGCAAGAGTTAGCAAGGAAAAAGCTGTGGGAAGAGGAGCTCAGGTTGAGTGATATACAGAGGATGAAAGATGAGAAAAATAAATATACTTGGAATGGAAATAATATCACAGACTGTCAGGGTAAGACAAGTGACAGATGAGCTTGCGTAATTAGCAATATCTCACCAAGCAGGCCAGGATGGGACTGTTAAGTCACGTTATTGCACTTACATATTATCGTTTATATATGTGCGTGATGTCACTTACCTTACAGTCACTCACAGAAGTCTTTGGGACGCTGTGTGGCAGTAGTGATGTAGTTAGAATTTTCTTACTTTCTTTCCCTGATGAGGATATCCTATTCATATTTTAAATGCATCTTTTCTTGTAAAGCGTCTTGTTATTCCCATGGCCAACTCAATGGCTTCTTCCTATGTTCGTCATCACTTCTGAAGTCTCACATTCATGGAGCGTCGATTGTTACAGGGCAGCTCTAAACACTTCCCACACGTTAACTCAGGTATTTGTTGCTCCGACCCCATGAAATAGGCATGTGTACTTCTCCTCGTTTAACCTGTGCGATGGGCTGGATGTGGCAGGTATTAAAGGTCATGCAAGATTTCATGGCCTCATTTTGTAGGTAATAGCTGCTTCATTTTTTTATGGTTATGACAGATCAATCAGCAAGTATTTATTGAGGGCCATTTCACAGCTTATCCAGTGCTAATTTTAGGAAACTTTTGATGAGGCAGTCTGAAAGGAATCATCAGTGAGAATAAGTTCCTTCTAAGTACATAAATTTAATTCTGAGGATACAGATTAATCTCTTTCATTTTAATCATGGCATTGAACACATGTGACTTTTAGCTAAACACTCTCCTTAAATGAGCTATTCCTTTCCATCTGTCTTCTAAAATGGAAGATGTATTAGCTTATTATTTTAGAGTTTTATTTATTTCCACAGTTTCCCCGAAGCTCCTTTGTTTGTTTTCTACTCTAAGTAGAAAACTTTGGAGGGTTTTCTAGACGGTTCTAGTCAAGGCTTCATTGTGCACGTTCTACACCTGGAAAATCCATACCTGATTACGCCGAAGCAGAGTGAGGGATATTTTTCATTTCACTCAGAAGTGGCGTTTTTATTGGGTCCCAGATTGCTTAATTTGCCTTAGACATTTCCTATGTTAATTAAACTGGTGATGGTTCTACTACTTAAATTCTTCCCGTTTAAAGAGCTGGATAAATGGGAGAATGCCTTAGAGTATTTTTTTGAAACATTTGTGTTTTAACTACAGCATGAATGTGTAATTTAATTTTTCCTTCCTATAACCATTAAAATTCCAGAGGGATAAATATTTGGAGTCTAATTTATAGATTCTTGATTGACAATGGAAAAATTACTCTGTGTCAAACAAAGGGGCATGTCTTTTAGATGTCAACAAGATTAAGCACAGCATACAAATGACTTTCTGCAAATTTTAGGAAAATTTTTTAGAAAATGGTTTTAAAATAAGAGCTACTGTTATGTAATGTTGTAACGCTGTCAGGCAAAATTTTGCATTTACTTGTACTTAAGGTGGAGTTTTAGGCTCTGTAATAATTTTTCTATATTTGAAAGTAAACACTGATGGTTAAAAAATTCTCAAAAATTTTCTTAAAATCTTTGACATCAATTACAAAACTATTTCTTTCAGATAATATGATATTTGTGTTAGGATTAGACCCAGTGTCCTGACTCCATGTCTGGCAAATATGGAGGAAGAACCATTATATTTCTCTAGCATTAATACTATTTGAGACAAACAAGGTAAGCTCTCCAAATAAAGACCAGGACTGAATACCTGCTGGCCTAAAGCACAATTTTGCAATCAAACATTGACATTTGTGTTAGACAGCCAACAAAATTTGCCCCATTAAGTCATTTGGTAAAAGTGTCCGCAATGTGAAACTGCCTTTTACGCATTGACTGAGTCTGCAAAGGAACAATTATATGATGTTTTTGGAATGCAAACACGATGTAAAAGTTGATTGTCATACAGTCCTTTTCCTCCCGTTCATTTTTGCTCAGCTGAAATTTCTTTGGATAACTAAACACTTCCCTTACCTGCAATTGCTTGCAGGTTTATCCCTTTCTTTCATCTGCCAAGATAAATGCTCTTTTCTTAAAAACATGTTTCACCATTACAGGAAATAAATACATTTTTAAAAGGAAACTAAGAGTGGTAGGAGTTTTGGGTTCCAGAGGCTACAGAGGAAAAGATTTTCTTGTTCACTGAATATTGTCTTTAAAATCATCTTGTAAATGTGTCTCAGCCAGCAGCAATTCTGTCTGACTTGGTAGTGAATACATAAACAAATGGTGAGTGATTGCATGTAAAAAACCTGAAAGTAACAAAACTTCTGCAAAATGACTCAGAATTCAAAATTATTTTCATCAAAGCTTTATTATTCATCAAATATACGTGATTCCTATCTTACTTTGAAAGCAGGAAATAGGGTTGAAAGTCTTCTGTCAGATGAATGTACTTCTAGCAACTGAGCATCAAAAGATCACCAAAAATTCCATTTGTGCCCACGGCAAGGACTTAGCCCCCTGATTTCATTTGTGTGAAATTGACATTAGTTTTGTCCCAATATTTACTGAATATGGTTATGATCAGGAATGCTGTTAGGAGCTGGGAAAACATTGTATTCATAGCCTTTGCATTTAAAGAGTTGAGAATTTGAATTAGTTATCTATGCTTAACAGTTTCACACGCTTAGTAGCTTGAAGCAACCATTTATAATCCCTAAACTGAGTTTGGACGTGACTTAAGTGGGCCCTCAGTTTAGAGCAGGGGTGTCAAATTCATTTTCACTGGGAACCACATCAGCCTAGCGGTTGCCTTCAAAGGCCCGAACGTAATTTTAGGACTGTATAAATGTAACTACTCCTTAACGAGGGACAAGGAGCTCGGCGCTGCTGCCAGGTAGAAATAAGGTGCCGAGCCGGATGAAACAAGGTGGAGGGCCGGATTTGGCCCACGGGCCTCGTGTTTGCCACCTGTGGTTTAGAGTCCTCACAGGCTAAAATCCAGGTAGTCAGACTGGGCTGGGTCCTTATGTGAAGACTTAACTGAAGAAGAATCTGCTTTCAAACTCACATCTTGGTAGCACTGAGTTCCCTGAAAACTGTCAGATTGAGGAACTCTGCTTTTTCCTAGCCATTGGCCAGAGAGGCTGCCTTCAGTTCTTGTCCTGGGGACTTCTCCAGCGTGTCCAATATCTGTATAGATATATATTGCTTATTTCAAGCTATGTAAGCTTTACTTAAAATTACAATTTTTATTTTCATGTTTATTTCTCTCTCAGATACATATACATACACACACATTTTCCTGTTTCCTTTTATGTATTTCTTACCAACTATGCCTCCCCTAAAAACTCCATATCCTACAGCATTTCACATTTGTGTTTTCAAGTATTTTCTGCCTAATGAAATTTGTTTATCTACATCTCGTGGCTAAATATGGGAACTTGGATATATCCTAGTATAACAAGTTGTCTGAGTGTATTGTCTATTAGCATCGGGTCATAAAAATGCTAGAACTTAGGGCCTGTATATATCATGTTTGGTTTTTTATTTCTATTTCATTCTGTAAGTATGCACTGCAGATAACCAGTTACTGCTGGTTTTCATGCTTAAGTAAGATGTGTCAGCTGAGTATGAGGCACCATGTCTGATTTTGTCAGTTAGTGAAGCTCTCTATTCACTAATTAGAGCCCTGTAGTTCCCAAGCATATTATCGCAGTGGAGAAAGGAAACATGAACCTTATAAAAAACAAAGACCTCAATGTTCCAGAAAGACTTGCCCTGAGGTTATCTGGCATTAGCTTGTGTCTGCTAGAAGGAACTCTTGGCTTTTTTACAATTTAAATTATCTCACAGAAACAAAACAAAAATTCCTATTGAATAAAGTTTTGATTTGATAGTGATTCAAGCAAAATCGTTAAGAAATGATTGCTGAAGAGAGTTGTACCTAGTAAATGTGCACAGTTGATATGTCAACTATCGTCACTGTATCAACTATCATTTTGGTATCTGATAAATATTAACACATCTCCTTCAAGCCAATTATAATAAAGATTTTTTCACAAAATCTATCACTTTTCTACCACACCAACATCAAGGTGTGACACAGTCAAGTTGGAGAAGTTCTATATGATACGCAAACTGGAAAATGAAAACTTTCAATTAATAATTTATATATTTAGTTAACATGATACTGAAATGGTACAAATGGGGGGTCCCCCAAAATAATCTTGCAGCCCATGGTTGGGGGCATGGAGGAAGTGAGTGATAGCTGTGGCGAGTTGGCAGCTAATTGATAGATGTGCTGCCAGCCCTGATAGCTGCCCTGACTAAAGATGGCAGCCAAAAGAATGTCAATGATACAGGGGAACTGGCAATAGTACCACATTGTAGGAGGGGCTGGATATGAGGTCATGCAGGTAGCTCCAGGTCAGCAGTTAAAATAAGGGCGGGCAGCCAAGGGGAGCAGCCATGCAGTTTGAAAGGGTGTAGAAGGCCACCCTGTTGGCCCTGAGGAAGGCAGCCATGAGGATGGAGCCATGAAGTAGGGGGATTCAGCTGTGAGGTCTGGTGTGTAAGGAGGTGCCATGTGGTTTGGAGTAAGGAGATGGCATGAGGTTTTGGATCAAGGACTGGAGTAAGAAATAGGAGACTCACTGGGAACCCTGCCTGGAGAACATGGTGGCAGAGCACTTGGAGTTTTGCAAATCATTAAGAGATTTATGTAGTTTATCGATTCCAGCTCTCCTGTACAGAAGTACATTCCTGTCAGGTCACACTTGAAGTTAGTTCTTTCATAATTCATCATTACCTTTTTTATGTTATGGAGGAAGAAAAAAAAAAGGCCAATAAATATTTTTAATAAGAACCTAAACTACGAAATATAATTATAAAGCCTTTAATTACTGTTAAAAAAGAACAGAAAAATGATGAAAAGAACTATTTAGAGGCCTGAGTCCTCATAGGTGCATTTAAATATTGGGGGTCAGAGATATGAATGTAAATACTGTTTTAAATTTCAGCAGCTTCCTTTAAAGGCAGAGATCTAAATATCTAAAAAACATGAAATCATAATTTCTACAAAATTTATAATAATCTTTCCTCTTGAAACATATGTAAGTATAGGAGAATATCTAGAAAAAATTATAGAGCATGGACTCTATGTACAATAGGTTAAAAGAAATTCAATGTCTGTATTTTGTTTCAGTTTATCTTTCTGGTAAATGGTATAAAGTTTCATATAAGAAGTTACTGAAAACATGAAAAAAATTAAAGTTTATATATTTTGGTACTATCCTGAGCTTTCTAAGATGGAATGGATTCTTATACTATTTTTAAAGCACCCTGATAAAATAATACATTTTAAAAGAGTTTTTTATGTAGGAAGCATTATGTATAATTTCTATGCATTGGCTAGCTTCTGTTTTCTGACCCTTTGCTCATAATTCTTCCGTTTTCATGGGCCGCAGTGAACCGTTTCTTTTTTCATTTCTTGCTAAGACTGTCACGCAGTTCATTCAGATTAACGCTCTTTCAAGTCTCAGACTTAAATGTTACTTTTGCCCCAATTTTGTGCAATCAGAACAGTCATTATATGTCACAGACTACCTTAACACTAAAAAGGCTGTCTGTATTTTCTGCCCAACTTAATAATGCAACAATAAATTTCCTGATTTTATTTTTAAAATTAAACAGAATATTAATTCCTTTGAATACTGAAATCATTTTAAAAATCTGACATTTTAAAGATTATTTTAGATCAGTGTTCAAAACTCTGTCTCTTTGATCTATATAGTTAATAATTTGATTTTAACCTATATATATATAGGTTATATCTTATATATACATATCTTCAAATAACTAATGGAAATTAATAAGTGATAAGAATAATTAATTTCCAGAATAATAAATACTAATTGACAGTAAGTACATTATAACTCAATCTTCTTTAATATTAAAGAAATGCAAACTAAAATAAGGCACCATTTTCCCGATGTCAGATTAGCAAAATTTAAAACAAAATTACTAAACAGAAATGTCCAGATCATTTTAGTGGGAGTGTAAATTAATATACTATGTTTTTGGAATTAACATCTCTATCAAAATTACAGTTTTTTAATAATAAGTTGAGGTTAAATTTTCTCAATACTTTTTCTGCCTCTCCTGAGATGATCTTATGATTTTTACCCTTCACTTTGTTAATGCTGCGTATCACTTTGGTTTGCAGATGTTGAACTGTTTTTGCATCCTGGGATAAATTCCTCTTAATCATCGTGTATGATTCTTTTAATGTATTGTTCAATTAGGTTTGCTAATATTGTGTTGGATTTTTGCATCTATGTTCATTAGGGATATTGGCCTGTAACTGTCCTTTTTTCTGGCATCCTTTTCTGGTTGGGGTATCAGGGTAATGTTGTCCCTGTGTAAGTTTGGGAGCGGTCTCTCCTCAAGTTATTGGAAGAGCGTGAGGGCAGCTATCAGTGTTCTGTAAACTTTGGTAGACTTCACCATTGAAGCTGCCTGGTCTCGCACTTTTGTTTGGTGAGAAGCTTTTTAAAAAATTAATTGATTTAATCTTATTTCTAGTAATTGACCTAGTCAGATTGTCCATTTCTTCTTGGTTCAATCTTGGAAGAACCTATGTTTTGTTTTGTTTGTTCATTTGTTCTGTTTTATAGATTCCATATGTAAGTGAACTTATATGGTATTTCTCTTTCTCCATTGGCTTATTTCATTTAGCATAATACACCCAGATTCCAGCCATGCAGCAAGTGGAAAGATTTCATAATTCTCGTGGTTGAATAGTAGTCCATTGTGTGTGTGTATATATCTGTACATTTTCTTTATCCATTCATCCAATGATGGACCCTTAGGTTGTTTCTTTATCTTGGCTATCGTAAATAATGCTGCAGTGAACATGGGCGCATATATTGATTCAAATTAAGGTTTTTTTTAAACTCTATTCTTCAGATAAATATCCAGAATGGAATGGCTGGATCATATGTTGTTTCTATTCTTAATTTTTTGAGGAATCCTCATATTCTTTTCTGCAGTGGCTATACAAATTTACATTTTCACCAACACTGTAAGAGGGTTCTCTTTGGCACAGCCTCTGCAACATATTTCTTGCCTTTTTGGTGATAGCTATTCTAATGGGTGTGAGGTGACATCTCACTGTAGTTTTAATTACATTTTTCTAATAATTAAGAATATTGAACATATTTTCATTTGTCTGTTGGCCATCTGTATGTCTTCTTTGGAAAAACGTCTATGCAGATCCACTGCCCATTTTTAAATCTTATATTTACAGAGGACCAGCTGGTGGTTACCAGTGGAGATGAGAATTGAGGGTGTAGGCAAACTGGGTGACGGGAGTCAGCTGTGTGGTCGTGGATGCCAACTGGACTGATGGCGGTGTTGTACACATGAGCATTGGCTTACAATGTTATACACCTGAAACTTACGTAATGCTACATACCAGTCTTACCTCAAAAAGAAAAAAAGCTTTTTAACCGAAAAAAAGTAAATATTAGTAAGAGATTCTTACTTTCTCAGAGGTTTTCTCTAAACTTCTAGATATATTATGCTTACTTTTACAGTTAAAAATCAGGATTCAAAATTAAATTGACTAGCACAGTAGATAAAACTGGTAAAATAAAATATTCTATTGGAAGGAGAATCACATGCAGTGAGAGACATGTTACTGACTGTATATTTAATATTTGTTGAAATCTTGCACTAAGCAAAATGCAGTACATACTTCAACACCTTTTTAATCTACTTCCATTATGTAATCTCATCACAGGACACCACATTTGAACAGCAGACATAATGAAAACAGTAAGAAAGAGCTAAGAGGTCATTAAAATACATGGAAAAATGGGAAGTAGGCCACAAAAATTTATTTAAATATCTGTATTCAGAACTGTGGGCTTCTCTTCTATGTAGTATTTTAGTTTATGCAGCTGTTTTCATTTGACAAACTTTTTCAGGTAATAGACATATATCTTAGACATAGTGCTAAGAGTTTTAAAGACTTAAAAAAATGGGAAAAGGACCTGGATAGACCTTTTTTTTTTTTTTTTTTTTTCGGAAAATACCCACAAGTAGCTAACAAATATATGAAAAGAGTTTGACATCCCTAGTTTTCAGGGAAATGCAAATGGAAACATAATGAGGTATCACTTCATACTTTTTAGGGTGGCCAGTGTAAAAAAATAATGAGGAGGTAGTACCTGTTGGTGGGGCTGTGGAAGAAGGGAACCCTTGGGAACATTGGTGAGAATGCAAATTAGTACAGCTGTTATTGGAAAACCATACAGAAGTTCCTTGAAAAAAGTAAAATAAAACTACCTATATCTAACAATTCCAATTCTGAGTTTATATCCACAGGAAACTAAAACAGTATCCCAAAGAGACATCTACACTTCTATATTCATTCATTACAGCATTACACACAATAGCCACGATATGGAGAAAACCTAAGTGTTCATCAACAGACGAATGACAAGGAAAATGTGGTTTGTTTGTATGTATGTTTGTATGTTTATATGTATGCATGTCTCTATCTATCTACAATGCAATACTCTTCGGCCATACAAAAGAAGGAAATTCATTGGTGAAAATGTGAGTGAACCTTAAGGATGCTATGCTAAGTGAAATACCATATACTTTGACTTGTAGGTGGAATCTAAAAATATCAAAATCATAAAATCAGAGAGTAACATGGTGGTTGCCCAAGGGATGGAGGGTGGCAGAAATGGGGAGATGTTGCTCAAACATTCACACTTTCAGTTATAAAATTAATACATTCTGCAGATGTCATGTACAAATGATGACATGGCCAACACTACTGTGTTGTATGCTTGAAAGTTGCTTAGGAAGTAGATATTAAGTGTTCTTTTAAAAAGTTAAGAATATGACATGATGGATATGTTAATTAACTTGATTGTAGTAATCATTTCACAATGTATACATATATAAAATCACCACATTGTCCACATTAAGTGTATGTACTTTGCTAATTATAATTTAATAAAGTTTAAATAAAAGAATTTTTTCTTAGTTTTATTCACAAAAATACCCCAAAATTATGTATACAAGTATATTGAATACACTAACAGAAGCCAGTAAATCCATCTGAGCTTCTATTCATAGAGAAATGACTAAGTTATTATATCTGAGAGTCCTATGGAACTGTGCAGTGTGTAGCTGTTTGAAGATGTTGTATAGATTTCTATGTGCTCATTGGGACAGTTGCCCATTTTTAGAGATTAAAAAATAATAAGTGGAAAATTCAAAACCATGTGTCCAATAAGACACAAACTTTCATAACAGAAGCATCATCAAACATCATTTCAGGAAGATGTCTAAATTGCAGGAAAAAGTTTTAGTGAGTTTATATTTTTCTTGAAAGTTTACAAGGCCAACCAAATTCTCAAGCAACAAAGCCTTGCTCAATAAAGCTTCCCCCCAAAAGAAGTGTAGGTAACCTTTCTATTTCCTTATTACAAATAAGCTATACGTGCCTGAGCTTCAAAGAAAACACAGGATTGTTTTATATTTCTTGTCCTGTGCTTGAAGCAGTGGACTTCAAACAAGCCAGTTAGCAGAAGTACGGGAGGAATAACAGGATTTTTGATTTTCTGACAGCAAGTCCACTCTCACGGGAAGTGATTTTATGTTAATGGAATCATTAGAGATGAATTTCACTGTACGGGAGGGAAAAGGAGCACAGCGCACTAAAAAATGTATTTTGCAAATCCCTTCTTTCACCAAAGCCTATGTGAAGGGGCGGGGGTGGGGGATGCATGAGGAACTCTTAGCTGAACTCATCTCTCCCTCACTATTTTTTTTTTTTTAAGATTTTATTCATTTTTAGACAGAAGGTAAGGCAGGGAGAAAGAGAGGGAGAGAAACATCAATGTGTGGTTGCCTCTCACGTGGCCCCCACTGGGGACCTGGCCTGCAGCCCAGGCATGTGCCCTGACTGGGAATCAAACAGACAACCCTTTGGTTTGCAGCCCGCGCTCAATCCTCTCCCTCACTATTTTTAAGAGAATAAATTTTTAAAAATGCAAATGAGAGTGATGTTTCTTCTGAAAACAGCACACGGCCACGTTGGATCGGATGATTTGTAGAGTTGTTGGTAACCCTGCATGATTAGCGTCGGCCCCACCGTTTTCCTTGCTGCCTTTTTATGCCGCGCTTTCTCCATTCGCTCCTTTCCAAAGACTTCACACGTGAACAGTGGACTGATATACCTGGGATGAGGAAAATCAAAGAACTTATGTCAACATAACATGTATATCTCTTTTTTTATTTAATGTGAATTATTAGATTTGAAGCCAGATAAATAACTCCTGCTGAAGTTCTCATGTAGTTCTCATTACTGCTTTAATTTTTTGAATGTCTGTACTGTACTCACCTAGTTAATTTTAATACATTCTCCAACAATTCTAAAACCCATTATTGTTGCCGTTGTTGTTTCTAAGAGTTTTATGATATCTGCTTCTTTATGTCCTGTGTAAAAATGATAAGGTCAGATAGAGAAATGTCACATTATAAAATGGTTACATTACACAATCAAAATCTTCTTCATAAAGCACAAATGAAGTGGTAGAAAGGGTGAGGAAGAAGAGCATTGTTAGATATTTGATTTCTCCCAAATAGGGCCAACACGGAAGAGATTTCTTTTGAAATAACCTTAAAAGTTCCTAGTTTCACTGTATGGATAGTGATTTTAGTTCTAACTGGGCTCTTACAAATGTATCTTTTTCTAAAATAACAGAAACAAAGTTAAATTTGTATCTTAATCTTAACCCTGGCCTAATTCTAGCATTTCATTTAATATCTCCATATGGTAGGATCTGTTATTGACAATTGCATAATACTAACTCAAAATGACATTGTATCGATTGGATTCTACTTGTAAAGACACCATTATATAACATTTATGCATACGTTGTCGAGATCTGCACTTGATAAGTTTTTACCCACTCAAAGTCATGGTCAAGTTCAACTATTTTAGCTTGTACTGATTTTATTACATCTTGTTGTGCCAAACTCTCTATTAGCTATATCATGAATTTGAACACTCGATTACATACCGGGATTTTTTATTGATTGAAACATGGTCAATTTGGAATTAAACTCTTTAGTATAGTAATCATGTAGTATTCTTATCCTCACAATTATGATCACAATTTAGAAACTCAACAAATGCTTCATTTAGACAACTGAAAATATAAGAGCAGTTTCCCTACAACAGACATCAAAGAGATGATTGTTCTATAGTAAGCTTTAATATTAAATTGTGCACCATCTTGAGAAGTCTTCCAATTTTCATGGAAACAAATCCTAGTGTTGGAAATGTCGTAGGTTTATACAGTCTAATTTCTCTAACTTGCAGCATAACTAAGAAGTGGTTGGCCAATCTCTGGAGAGAAGGAATGTAGCACTTCAGGGGAGATATGACTATTCAGACAGCTCTGAGAGTGAATTTTATATTAAGCTGAAATTCATCTCCTTGTGACTTTAATAGCAACGATATCATCCACGATAGCTATCTTCTCGAAACAACTTTGGTGTTCACATTTGTCTTTTCTTGGTTGTTTAATAATTCCCCATGTCTCCTCATATATTGGTTAGTATGCTTTCAGATAACATAATATGAAAAATTATCAACATACCATAGCATAACAATGTCACATAGCAGCAGGAGGGAGGATGGATTCCAGTGTTGGCTAATTTAGCTATTCAAGAATGATACCACAGACTCAAATTTCCTTCTTCCCCCTTTCTCTCATCCGTCATCCTTGCTGTGTCTTCGTCATCAGACTGGTAGGAAGATGGCTTCTTTTTCCACATCAAGCAAGGAAAGGATGAGAGATGATCTTTTCTTATACATCTCTCTTAAGAACAAGATAACATCTTTTCCAGACCCTTCAGCAGGCTTCATGTCTCGTTAACAAACATTGGGCAACAAAGCCATGCTTGAAGCAGTTTCTGGCAAAGGTGATGGGATTACCATAATTGCCTTAAAAATTATCTGCTTTGAAATAGAGTCAACCACATTTTCGCTATACAAGATTTTCATGTTTTTTGTTTTATTCATTCCTTCCAGCTTTATTGAGATGCAATTGACATATAACATTGTGTAAATTTAAAGTGTGTGTGTTAATTTGATACATTCACATATTACAGAATAATTATCACCAGAGTGTTAGCTAATAACACCGTCATGTCGCGTCACTGCCTTTCCTTTTTTTGTGGCGAGAACATTTAAGATATAGTCTGTCTTCTTTATCCAGGTAATTACAAACTTACAGATTTCAAACCCTTATATATTAAAAGTCATGAATGAGTCATTATTTTATATTAACATCAAACTGTATCTTATAGAAAGTCTTCTGATAGTACTTTGACAAAAATCAAGGAAATAAATGAAAACTTTACTTTTTTTATTAAGTAAAAAAAGAGTTAAATTTAAAAAGAAAGGGGGGAGTTCCTTGTAGAAAAAAATTGTTGATTTGTTTGTATATAATCTTTGCATATCTTTATAGTGTATCTTTGTATTTTTTATACTTTGCAAAAATTATTTTAGATTTACATTCAATTTAGTACATAGAAACACCCACACACTCAAAAACAATCGTTTCCTGTGTTGAAATATGTCATGAGCTTATCTAAAAGTGCAGTTGGTTGTTTTTAAGCAAAAATGGTATTTTCATCTCTGGTGACAAATTTTTATTCTTTTCAACGTAGGAAATAATAAACTGAGGTTTTTAAAATTTTATTTGCTTTCTTTTCTATCATGCTCATTTGGGAAGTAATTTAATGCATAACTGGTAAAGTAAATAGCAGTTATTATACTCTTATGCACACACAATGATTGTAACAAAATTTATACAATTGCCAAGATAAAAGAATAAAATCAAACAGAAGCAAAGCAAGCCACAGATGTTTAAATTCCTTTCTAAAACAGAACTGAATGCTGAGAGAAACTGTTTCAATAAGATATATTAGCTGAAGCTTCACAATAATTGAAAATTTCTGATAATACTAGGAACTCATGAAATACACATTCACTGGCAATTATAAAACTAGGTAAGAAAAATTTGTTGAGGTTTATCTTTTATTATGTACATAATTACTTAGATATCATGCAGATATTTGGTGGGGTATATCATTTCAACAGTCCACAATATATAATAGAGGAAACATGTTTTCTTCTTTAATTAACTTTTTGGAGTGTTTTTGTTTTCTTTGTTATTTAATTCATGTTTAATATAGCCTTGAGCAAAGTACTTCACTAGGTACATAGGGCAGGATAAGAACTAGTTCCTGATCTTCTGATTAAACTATTTATAAAGCTAAGTCTTTTGAATTCATGTAATATATGTTAATAGACATAAAAATGTATAGTCCCATAAAAACAAAGGCAACGGAAGGATGAATGGTCGCTGCCTTGGTTTTCTTCTATTTTGCTAAGGGCCCACAGAAAGGAAAAACCAACAAAAAACAACAGGCAGAACTCTGGAAAGGGATGCAAAGGTGCTGCAGAAGGTCAAGGCCCCACATGTGGAGGTGTGGAGGGGATTGAATGGAAGTGTTGTGACAAGTGGCTAGAATGGGACTCGTTTTCTGCTAAGGTCTCAGCACATAGAGAAAAAAAATAGAGAAAAGAGGTGGACAGAGGTCTTGCATTCCCAAAAATAAAACGAACAATAGCAATGACAACAAAATGTTTTAGCAAAGCACCCATCTGATAGGCAAAAAGTATTAAGCGTGAAGAGACCAGGACACAACTTTTTGTTAAAAAAACCATAAGGGCTTCAGAGACAGAGAGAGACAGAGACAGAGAGACAGAGAGAGGGGACATTTTTCTTTTCTACTCTAGCTGTTCTTGGGGCTGAATTTGAAGAGAGAACTTGAATTTGGTCCCAGGTGCATGTGCACTCGAGTTTGGCTCATTCCAGAGAAATGTAGAACTTGCCGCTCTGGGAGCAATGCTGGAGAGCAGTTTCTTTCCTGGGTTCCGGTTGTGGCTTTCTGGGTGAGCAGGCGCCAGCCTGGATTGTTTACAGGCAACCTCAGTCAAGATTGCTTCTTGCTGTGGACAGTACAACCTCAATACAAAGAGGATGGATCTGTACCCACGGAGGCACATGATGAAGGTTTTATTTGCTTTTATCATCTTTCGCTTATGTTTCAACTGTCCATCCAGTGGAAAGATGCTGCTTCATTAAGGCAGCTGTGGTTAGGTGTTCCCACTGGAGAACCTCACAAGGACTAACTTCAGGATGGAAAGCGTCAACTTGAAGCATGCTCCAATCCCAAAGAACATAAAAGCCTAACATAAGGTCCTGTTAAGACCTTTCTTTTCCCTTCTCACTTTTAATTCTATCATCCCGAATGGGAGGAATCAAGAACGAGAGGCAGGCAGCTGGTGGGCGTAAGCAAAGGGAAAGCCTGGGACAGAGAGAAAATGCGTAGGTCCCTCCTTCCTGTACTGAGCTGGCTGGAGTCCTCTATGAAAGGGGCACAGAGCTGGGGAAAGGAACACTAAACTTGAAAGTCAGACAAAAATTTTTGATTATTAAATCTTTGATTAATACTCTGAAGTGGAATTGCTGGGTCATGAGGCACTTTCATTTTTAATTTTTTTGAGAAACCCATAGTGTTTCCACAGCGGCTGCACCTATCTGCATTCCCACCAAAAGTGCGCGAAGATTCGTTTTTCTCCATATCTTCACCTTCACGTGTTGTTTGTTGATATATATTGATGATAGCCACTCTGACAGGTGTGAGGTGATATCTCATTGTGATTTTAATTTGCATTAAATTTACCTCTAGGCCAGCAAAATATGATCAGAAGTATCTGTGTTAGAGGAGCTGCCTCCACTAGGAGAAAGAGAAAAATTGAAGGGCAGAGAAACGGGGAGACACTCGTCGATGACACAGATACGGACTTACTTAACGGAATGAATATCAGAACTTCTTGCATACTCCAAGCTCACAGGGAGCTCCTTCTGAAGTTCTCATTTGTCTTCTAGGTCATATAAATACTCCACCTAATCGACTGAACCCTTCTTTCCCCCTGACTAACTACTGACTCTGCTGTTAAAAAAAAATCCACCCTCAGTCTGCTCTTTTCTATATGACAACGTGGACTACATTTACTAAAAAAAAAAAAAAAAAAAAAAAAGGTTCAAACAAGAAATACCCTTCTTTTGCAAAAATAACATATTTTGGATATAACATATACTTAATAAATGGTATTTAAATGTAGATGTGATTTCAGGAGAATAATAAAAATGAAATCATCAAAGGGCTAGTAAGTGAACTGGATTTTCAAAAAGGTAAAAATTCAAAATATAGGCATGCGAAGGCACAAAGTATCCCATTAGCTAGAGGAGAGGACATGTATAGATATCAGCAGATGAGAAAGCTTTGGAGTCAGCTTAGTGATAGGTTTTAGAGAATTTTCTGGTCAAGCAAAGATGTGAGGGTGTATGCTAGAGAAAGGTAAAGTTCTTTAAGATTTTTGGATGGAAAAGAAACATACAAAATTAAATCTGGGCATGCAGGGCAGACAAAAAGTGAGGGAAAGAAAGAATTGGAATCAAGGAAACTACTCAGCAAACTATAACTTAGGCAGGAAACAAAAGGATCCAAACTAAAATAGCAGTCAAATTAGAAGAAGAGAATGTGTTTAAAGAAAGCTTGAAAATTTTTGCCAACAAAAAAGTCAGCTCTGGGAGAAAAGGTGCCGTCAGATCTTACTTAACATACCTATTTCGAGGGAGTCTCGGGTACTAAATATTCTACAGAGTCACGCCACTAATCAAGAACGTGTTCTTCTTTAGAAAGATTAAAAAAGAAACAACCAAAGATTTCTGAAATATATTGTCCTTTGTGGAAAATGTCAGGCCCTCGTTTGTATTCAAGAGGAGTCATTTCGGCAGAATTCTCTGATGCAGACTTCCAACATTTTGTCAGGGCGACAATACCTTGTTTATCCCCTGATTAATGTACTACTTTTAAAGAACAGCCAAGGAGATCGGATGTGTCAGTTCATTTAAATGCTGCCATTCTGCTTTTGTTGGAGGAGCGCAGCAATTGCCTGCACACCACAGTAAATAAGGCCTTGGCAGGAGCTGCTGTGAATATCTGATCCATCTGCATGCCTTAGGCAGACAGAGGGCGAGGAGGAAGAAGGAAGAGGAGGAGCTTCTTTATATCCCTATTTTCCCGAACTCCGCCGACAGCCTGTGCCCTTTGTGATTTATGTGGTGTGGAAAGCGAGCTGGAGAATGGCTCACTTCATTTGCAGCTTAACTTCTTTGAAAATGAAAAATACAGAAGCTTGAGCTGTCAGCAAGTCAGGCATATGGCCATAACTTTTATGTGGAACGATCAGTTGTCTAAGTGTTAGCAAAAAAGAAAAAAATATATAGAATTTCTTATGTTGGCATTAGTTCACTTTATACATGGGGTTTCATTTGGCATATGTGTCCCCTGGCCTGGATGAATTTATTTTTCCTTTGGCATCTCGTATCTTGGTCAGTGTCACCCCCACCTATTTGTTTAGGTTTATGTTAAAGAATATGTAGCCATTCTTGACTCTTTGCCTATTCTAAACATCTACACTGTATCTCCCAAGTGTTTCCTGTGTCCTGTCCATTCCCGTAGCCTCTGTTCAACTTCGCTATTATCAGCTCTAACCTAAATAATTTCATTAACCTTTTAACCTGTGGTCTCCACTCCAGTTTCCCCTCCAAAACCAATTCTTCATGCTGCTATAGAGATTAACATGTGCAAAGATAAACTGCTTCATTTCATTTGCTTCTTTGTGTAACATCTCCCAGTCTCCACCCTGCCCTCCAGAATCTCTTGTAGGAAAAGGAGCTTAGGCAAGGTCCTTCAGCATGTGCCTTCAGGCTATTTTTCTGACTGAGTGATCCTCGTAGTCACCTCCATGCACTGGTGGCCTTTTATAAACCTAGAAAATGCATTGGATGGAACTCAATATAAATGGTTCCCACTCCATGCAACTTTCCCGTTTTCCCTGCATTTAGGTATAGAGAACACTCTGTTTTTCATAGCATTTTCATATATTTCTATTAGAAATGTTTATTCCTTTGTAGTTATTTGATGATATAGCATCTTGCCCACGTATAAAACAGATTGTGTTTTTTTCAAACCTTTCATACACAATTACCACTAATCACTCTTAAGAAATCTGGTACTGTCAAAATGGAAACAATAAAAGCTGTTTTAAATTTTCTTTTTATTTCCTTAGGAAGGACTAAAATGTGCCTCTAGGCCATTTGTGAATCCTTTAGTGATTAAAAATTTAAACTTACCTAAATTTAGTGATTTTTATTTACCATATCTCTTATCATACTGAGTCTATTCCTAGTACCCCAAACTAGATTTCATGTAACAATGGCACAGCATCTCTGGCATATAAAATCCTATAAGATGTCGAATCAGAGATAACTTAAAATATTGATGTTGATGTTGAAAAGGTAAATGTCACTAATGACTAAACAATAAACATTTCTGTAAGAACAGTAGTTTCTAATTATTTCCTTTCAACAAAATTGAGATAATCCAGTTGAGTTGTCAGCTAGTAGACCATTAAACATAATTTTTGATGATGAATTACTGGAATTTTTACATGTAACAGAAAAGAGGTTGAAAGGGTCATGTTATATTGCTATTACGAAACTCCTTCTAATCCCATCTAGTTCTTTATGTGAACAAAGTTTTTCAGTGATTTTTTTTTAAATTAAGAGTATATTGGTGTTAAAATCTTTCTCATTCTGGTCAAAAATAAAACTCACCTAAAATTAGAAGGGAGTATTTTTCATCTCATTAAAGAGTGAATTTAAAATAAAGTTTTACTTTTATGGCATTTTTGTTATAAAAATTTGAAATGTATTTGCAATTTTTTGGTTAAAATTATTAATAATTATGATAACTCACTACAGAAGAAAAACTTTAAGACATAGAACAATATGGTCACAGTATTTTTTAAGATTTTATTTATTTATTTATTTTACTTTATTATTGTTCAATTACAGTTGTCTGCATACTCTCCCCTCCCCTCCCCCTTCAATCCCACCTCCATTCCCTGCCTCCCTCCCCACCCTTGGTTCTGTCCATGTGCCCTCTATAGTGGTTCCCGAAAACCCTTCTCCCCATTGTCGCCTCCCCCCCTCCCCACTGGCTATTGTTAGATTGTTCTTAATTTCAATGACTCTGGTTAAGTTTTGCTTGCTTTTTGCTTTTGTTGATTATGTTCCAGTTAAAGGTGAGATCATATGGTATTTGTCCCTCACTGCCTGGCTTACTTCACTTAGCATAATGCTCTCCAGTTGAAAGAGGAAAAGGAAGGAAGTAAAAGAGGGAGGGGAACATTGATGTGCTAATAAAACATTGATCAGTTGCCTCTCACATGTCCCCCAACTGGGTCCTGGCCCACAGCCCAGGCATGTGCCCTGACTGGGAATTGAACCAGTGAGCTTTCGGTATGTGAGATAATGCCCAACCCACTGAGCCACATTAGTCAGGGCTGCAAGCTATTTTTAAAATTAGTTTAATTTATATAATTTTTGCATAGAGCTATGATAATATGATCATTAAAACTCTATAGACAAGATATTTGAATTAAGATTACATTCTCTGGTAAAAATGAAATGGATAGATGAATTAAGAGAGAAAAATCAATAGTATTCATTTTTTAACTACTGAATATAAGGTTTTCATGTTTTATTTTAAATGTTGAGTATCAAGTCACCAGGATATTTTTATTTTCTTGGGGTATTAAAAAGAATGACTAAATGTACTTTCTTAAAAGTCGTACATTTATAAATACTCCAGACGTTGTACCTGTTACAGCTATTTAAAATTATCATGGGAATATTTAGATACCAAGGAAAAGTTTGTGAAAGTTTTTCAACAATATTTTAAGATAATATACAAACAAATAAAAATCACTGAAGAACTCTGAAAAAAAATGGTTCTTCTGGGCACTAGTCATTCAGAATGAATACTCCATGCTCTAATCTGCTTTTATAAGTGGTATAAAAACCTAGGGGCATAAGATCATGGTAACAAATTACTTTGAATAAGGTCCCCAAAGAGCATTAAATGCCCTAAAGAAAATGACATTGTGAGAAACTTTTGTTAATTAGTATTATGCTAATTTCCTCAAGAATACCATACTTTTCCTTCATCAGTTAATCCATTCATTAATTTCTTCATTTAACTAATATTGTTAATCACCAAACATTTTCAAGAACCTGGTCTACTTGTGAAGAATACAGAAGTGAGTAAACTTGGATTTGTAAATTCAGTATCTCAAAAGTTAGTGAGATGCACACACATACAGGTAACTAAATATAATGAAATAAATAGCTATAATAAAAATAACTACAATCTGCCCTGGCCGGTGTAGCTCAGTGGATTGAGCGTGGGCTGCAAACAAAAGAGTCGCCGGTTCGATTCCCAGTCAGGGCACATGCCTGGGTTGCAGGCCAGGTCCCCGGTGGGGGCCACATGAGACGCAACCACATGAGACGCAACAACACATTGATGTTTCTCTCCCTCTCTTTCTCCTTCCCTTCCCTTCTGTCTAAAAATAAATAAAGTCTTTAAAAAAATTAAAAAAAAAAAAACCCTACAATCCCATCATGCTTTGAGGTGGTGGTGGGAATAGTGATGTCTTTCATGGCTCAGGTTTTCATATTCTCTGTTAGGTTGTGAGCTACAGTAAAACTGCATCTATTTGTGGGCAAACACACTTAGGTCTGAATATGAGCTTTTCCAAATACTAACTGTATAGCAAGTAAACCTTATTTTTCTTGTCTATAAATTCAGGATAATAACAGGTTTACCAAAAGGTTATTGTGAAGGATAAATGAGAGAAATATAAAGTGCTCCACAGAGTGATGGGAAACACAGTGGATACAACTGTCTCGTCTCTTTTCTCATCTCTGATTCTCTGATCAGGGTCCCCTTTTCCTTCTCCAATCTCATTTCATCTGATTTCTTTTATTATGTACCACCCAGGTGCTACCTTTCTGCTAATAGTTTCCCTATCTCAGAAGTTTTACATATTCTATTTTCACATTCAAATTTGTCACTGCTAGAACATCTAGCTCTTCTGCTCTTTTAAGCTCAAACAAAATCAGTCCTCCAAAGGGTCTTCCTCGAATCTTTATTTACTTTATGTAGCTCCGCTGTCATTGCTGGCTATCCCAGTTCCTGAATCTTAAGACTCTCTCAATTTATCATTACATATTTTCACTTGATTTTTTCTCTGTGTGTATATCCTATTCCTCTAGATTTGCATTCCATGAGGGCATGGATTGCATCTACTTCTGAGGCAAAATGGGTACTCAAAAATATTTCTTGATTAAATGAATCAATGAATAAAGGTCCTTGCTGTCTCAATGCCTATCCTAGGGTCTGAAACATAAAGTCATCCACATAAATTATACAATGCACCAAGGATAAAACATACCAAGTTTGGAATTTAAATAGTTATTTAACTAGGCTTTTAATATATGAATTTGCTTTTTTTAAAAGGTTTATGTAAAATAATAAAAGTTTATGAAAAGAGACTAACTAGATATGCAAAATGACGTTGCATTAATAAGAGGCTGTGTTGACTGTTACCCAAGGAAAGCAGATCATTTCTGTTGCCAATAAAAGTAGATTTTTTATAATTAAAAAATATTTCCAATAGCCTTCATTTATGAACGATTAGAGTCTAGTAGATTTTTGTCCCAGTTTTCACGATAAACTTTATCTTCATATCAATTTTTACATAGGTATTCAAAAAAAAAGTAGTCATCAGAAATATCACATATTACTTAGCTAGATATACAAGAGTTTAGAGATTTGTTTTGAGAGATGTACACAGAAAACAGTGGCCTGTGCATTATAGAACAGTAAATCATAGAAATGGAAAAAAGATTCAGAAAAGGTTTTGAAAGCTCCGAATGTTGATTTCTTAAATTGTATAGAAAACATTATTTCCCAGTGGAATGACCTACTACTGCATTAAGGTACAATTTAAATTATCATCGTATTTTAAGTTCAACTGTTTCTTTAGTTCTGAAGAAAGTGGACATTTATATTTGACCTTTGACAGTGATATGCTTCCTGAATTTATATGATAAGTTCATTAATGTAAATTGTTCTCAAGTCATCATAGAGTTTAGAAAGGACAACAAAATAAGTAAACATCTCAAAAGTCAGATTTTGCCACTAGGACATTACACAGAAAATCAGTGTTAGAGTAAAATAATTCATCAAACAAGTGAAAAGTGTGGCTGTAAAATATATTTTAAATTGTGGTTTATAAGTTACAAACCCCTTCAGTTATCAACAAATCCTACCTGACTTCTCTATACCAACTTGTCACTGAAAAAAAAAGCCTACTGATATATGAACAAAAAAATAATATGTAAATTTTTTTTTACTTACAGAGGAATTTACAGTACTTTCATTTTTTAATATATACAGTCATCCTTAAAGTTCTGAAGAACAAAATAACCAAACAAAACAGAAACAAACTCACAGATGCAGAGAGCAAACGGATGGCTGCCAGACTGAAATGGGGTTGGAAGGCTGGGTGAAAACGGAGAAGGGATGAAAAAGTACGAATGGGCAGTGACAGACTAGTCCTGGGATGTCAAGTACGGCGTCGGGAATCTGGTCAATAATATTGTAACGGTTATGTAAGGTGTCAAATGGCTATTTGAATTATATAATTCACTTCTTAAGTACTTAAGAGTACTTATTCTTGAAACATACTAAAGTAGGAATACCGAATAATACACAGTTGTGTAAATGTCACCTTCGAGGAACTTGATGTTTATTACAAATGATACATGATGAAGAGCCGCTGGGTTCACATGTTCCTAAGGCCAAATGTGCACAGAAAGGACGCCTTCTTAGACTAACCAACACTTTGAAGGCAAACGTATATTAGAGTTTAACAAATACATTCTATCTTCCAAGAAATCATCTTCATCTTAGAGCTTTCTAGCTCTCTGTTTTCTTTATTTAACACTCTGTATTGAATAGAAACTTAAGACGAAGACGAGAAATCTACAGAAAAACAAGAAAAAAATTTCAGAACTTTGTTAGGTTAATGCTCTGTTTAACCAGGCCAATGCCATCTGTCAGGATATTTAACGAAAATACTATATTTCATTATTTTTTCTTTTTAACCTTATTTTATAAGCTATTTTATATATCTTTATATTTTGGCATACTTCTTTTCCTTCAAGTCTACCTTACGTTTACATCTTTCTTTTCTGTCTGGAAATTATTTTAACCCACAACAGCAACATAAAATCAATAAGAACAAATCACAACAACTTTTTGGTGGCAATAATTGAGTTTGTTTTTACTTGATGAGATATCTTTTTGCCATTAAAATACTCAGAATCCATTCACAATTAAGGACCTCAAAATTTTCAGTTGAAGCTTTGTTTAAATCTACTGACACTATTTTTATTCAGTCTGCTTGTGTTTGCCTTTTTTGATAAAAACTCTGGATCTTGTACCTTGATTGAGTACGTGTAGAACACACGATAATTGTAGAATCCTATGGAGCATAAATGATACTTAGATCTTTAACTGTGTTTTCACATTTCCCAGTGCATATTCTCAAGAGAATACTAGCCAACAAGAAAAACTGTAAAGTGCTCTGTCTTAAGTTTGGGAAACACCAGCATAGATAGCTCTTTGTTGAAGAAATAATTTTTATTTTAATTTTAAGGCTCTGGTAATGCTATAGTAAATAAATCTACTGGCATCACCCAAAGCTATTTTTCCATAGACACCATATTTTCCAGCAATATCTATTAAACTATGGAACTAAAACTTTAGAGACACTTCAGGAAATGCTAACGTGGTAAATTCTTTTCACTTTAAAAAAGGCATCAACTGCAAGCTGCATTTATAATGACATAATGCCATTACTAATGCAATTACTGGCAGAATTGGGAGTAGAATCCTCTTCATTCTCTCAATCTTGACCACAGCTCTATGTTCTTAAGCAGACAGATAAATACATGAGTGCTTGAAACAATCTATAGAGTCCCTAAAATTACTTAAGACACCATATATAAAAAAGGTGTCTGAGCTAATGCTTTGATTTAACTAAGCTTATGTTTAATATCACATTTAATGACTTTAAAAGATGTCGGTATTTTTACTGACATGTAGGAAGAATATCAGAATAATCCCCTTATGAGACCATATGAGACGTGGCACACATTCAGTTTGGCAAATAAGTAACTTGCAGTCGGGTTCTAGATGGGAGGACAAGTCAAATATTGTACAAATGTACTATATTTCAATAAAATATTTGGCAGAGACTTTTTATTTTACATGTATAAAAATGGAGAATACATTAAGATGTTTGTATAATTGGGTAGATTAGTCACTAGCTAAAATATTCCACTCATATAGTGCTAATTAAAGAATTGAGGATAACTCAGGGAGTTTTTTTTTTTTTTTAATATTCTCTACTTTATCCTATCTTATTCAGGGCTTTTATCAGTAACCAGGAAGAAAATATAAAAGGGACAATTATAAAAATTGCTGATGGCACAAAGCTCAAAGAAACTGTGAATTAGAAATCAGAGTGTGGATTTAAAAATATTTTGACAAGCTGTAGTCTGTCAATGTTTCAAATCTAGTGTGATAAAATGCAACAGGGATAAATGTAGAGTTTGAAAAATGAGTAGAAAGCAAAGGAAACAAAGAAACTGAAGACAGTATTTGGTAAGTGTAGGATGAGAAAACATATGCAACAGTCTTAAGGTCAAGTACAAAAGCGTAATAAAAGTAATTTAATGAATTATGCTCAAAGCTTTTTTACCTGTATTTTTCCATTACCATTTATCCTCCCATACCCTCTTCTACCTCCACTCACCCCTTTCTCCTTCCACAACCACCACACTATTGTTCGTGCCCATAAGTTCTCTCTTCTATTTCCTTTTCCTTTTTCTTTCTTTTCTTTTTTATTGTTCAAATTTTTTATCTTCTTTTTCTTAGATTAGTCCCTTTAACATTTCATATAATAATGGTTTGGTGATGATGGACTCCTTTAACTGTGTTTTGTCCGGGAAGCTCTTTATCTGCCCTTTGGTTCTAAATGATAGCTTTGCTGGGTACAGTAATCTAGGTTGTAGGACCTTGCTTTTCATGAATTTGAATATTTCTTGTCAATCTCTTCTAGCCTGCAAAGTTCCTTTTGAGAAAATCAGCTGACAATCTGATGGGAACTCCCTTTTAACTAACTGCTTTTCTCTTGCTGCTTTTGAGATACTCTTTTTGTCTTTAGCCTTTGGCATTTTGATTATGTGTCTTGGTGTGAGCCTCTTTGGATTAATTTTGTTTGAGAGTCTCTGCACTTCCAGGACTTGTATGTCTATTTCCTTAATCAAGTTAGTATGCCATTATTTTTTCAAATAGGTTTTCAATTTCTTGCTCTCTCTCTTCTCCTTTCAGCATCCTTATGATGAGAATGTTGGTATGCTTGAAGTTGTCCCAGAGGCTCCTTCCACTATCCTCATTTTTTTAAAGATTGTTTTCTCTTCTTGCTCTTCTGATTGGGTGTTTTTTCCTTTTTTATATTCCAAATCACTGATTTGATTCTTGGCATCATCCACTCTACTTTTGATTCCCCATAAATTGTTCTTTCTTTCAGTTAGTGTATCCTTCATTTCTGACAGGACACTTTTTATATTGTTTAGGTCCTCATTAAGTTCCTTGAGCATCCTTATAACCAGTGTTTTCAACTCTGCATCTGATAGATTGCTTATCTCCATTTTGTTTAGTTCTTTTTTCTGGAATTTTTATCTATTCTTTCATTTGGGCCATGATTCTTTGTCTTCTCATTTTGGCAGTCTCCCTGTGTTTGTTTCTATGCATTAAATATAGCTGCTATGACTCCCTAGTTTGGTAGAGTGAACAAATTAGTAGGTGTCCCGTAGAGTCCAGTGGTATTGCCTCCCTTATCACCCAAGCTGGGTACTCAAGGTGTGCCCACTATGTGGGCTGTGTACACCCTCCTCTTGTAGTTGAGTGTTAATTGCTATTGGCAAGTGAATGGGAGAGATTTACCCAGGCCAATCTGCAGCTAGGTCCGGCTGTGACCAGTGACCACCAGCCTCCGTGTGTGTGTTTTCACAGTAAGAATGCTCACTGGTTTTCTTTCCGGTGCAGTAGTATTTGTATTTTGTTAGTAGATTATATTAGCTCTACAAAATAAATTCTTTTCTAAGATTTTCTTAAATTCTGTGGTAGATAGTAGTGGACACGTTCTTTTGAAAGTTTGAGAATAATTATCCGGAAAAAAACTCTTAGCCCTAGATTCACCACTGGATATAAATCTTTGATAATTTTGTCTGGTTCACTTATGTTGCTTGGTCTAGTTAGATCTTCTAATCATTCTCAGATGTATTATTTATAAATTCTACTTAAGTATAAAAATTTCCATTAAAATTTAGATTTTCCAATTTATTACCATGAAGTCATGAACAATGCTCATATTTATAAATCTCTATATCAATGGTTATAATCCAATTTATTATTTTATTTTTGGTTTTGTTTGCTTTGAAAACGTTTTTATAGTCTATGTTGCCTATTCCTTCCTTCAGAATTTGACTTATGTCTATATTATTTAAATAACAACCTTGGCATCTATGTTAACACAAGAATATAGTAGATAATAACCATGTGTTGAATTAATTTTTTACTTATTCTTTAATAATAAAACATTTGGGTTTAATATTTATCTTTGGTCACAAATTTTATTATATATCTTATAACATTTTGAATAAAATATTTTCATGGTCACTTTGAAACAACTATAATTATGAATTTAAGTAACTTTTTCTTATTCAAATTTTTGTTAAGTTCCTTTTAATGCTATACATTATGTTATGGAGAATGCACATAAATAGATTCAAGTTTTTGCTTCTCAGAAACTACAGTGTAAGGGGAAGAAGTCCAAAAGGTTTTAATGTATCCCAAATAATGTTTTGAATGCTTATTTTATATATATACTGAACATGAAGGAGGAAGTGCCTAAAGCTGGCTTAGGACAATTTTAAGTTTTATAGAGTAAGTGACACTAGACCTGAGCCTTAAGGGATACTCAGAAATTATCCGGGTGTACTATCTTAGGTCAATATTCTTGGGAAATAATTTATTGCAGGAGTGCTTTTAGGCGAAGGGGAGGGAAGGAAACAGGGTAGAGTAAGGGAAGAAAACTAAGCAAGGTCACTGGTTTACGCTGGAAATTGACATCAGTATGGTCCTATGGGGAGCTCTGATGCATGGATTGCACTATTTCATCCAACCTTGACGCAAAAGGGACATATTTTGTACTGCTACATCAGTTACTAATTGGTTATCATTTCAGGCAGCTCAGGTTGTCACCTTGTTAGCATAGGTTGCTGGCTAGTTGTTAATAAAGAAAGGGAAACGATGGAATCAGATGTTAAGCCTAATAAACTAGGGACCTGAATCAGACATTAACCCTGATTCACTGGGAAGATGCAGCATTCACAGGATTGTCAGGGGAAGCTGCATTGTCTTGTCAAAGGGATGATTAACATCCCTCCATTCCCCTGAACTGGCAGAAAAACTAAGCATTCCAATCTCTCTGGAGACAACTGGCTTGGTAGCCAGGATTATCAGGGGAGAAATAAAATAGTGGGGGAAATTTCTTTGTTGGTGCGTGCACAGTAGAAATCAAATGAAGAACCAAAACTTTAGGGCATGTGTAGTAGGAGCCAAAATCATGGCATGAAGTGGTGGAGTCTAGCATGGGAAAAGAATCAGCTTGGTTAAGGGCTTGAAACCATAAAAGATCCAGGAAAGCAATTGTATAGGGGAGGACTCGGCACAAACCTGGGAAAAACCCAGGAAGATGGGTAATTTGAGTGACAATCCTGCTTGTTCTTGAAAACCAAGGAAATATATGGAGGATTATCAAGAATCTTGGAGCATTCCACTAGAGTATTCCTGCCCTCTACATCCCCAAGGTCATATTGTTTCCCTTTACTGCAATAAATCTCGCTACTGTGCTCAAACTTCTCCCATGCATGTGCCCTTTGAAAGCATTTTCACATGGCACCATAAGGACCGATTCTGAAGCGGAGTTAATTTCCTAGCCAAAGCAGCATTTGTCAGCCAAGGAGAATTCTCTGGAGAAGGTGATAGCTATGAACAAATAGCGCAGAATTTGGAGGTTCTGCCTACTTACTCATTAAAAAAGGATCTGAATATGCATAAAACACTAATAGCATTGTCTATATGGGCAAAAACTGGAAAGATACTCAAGGGAAAGAAAACAGCATGTTAATAGAAAGCATGAATGTGTACAGCAACATCCATACTTGGGGTTCTGTTAGCATTTTATCATATATGATATGTGTGTTAGACACATATCATATACATGATATATACTTTCATCATGTATATACCATAAACATGCTATATACATTTCATATACACATGGCACACACATATCATATACATAACATATACATTTATCATGTGTATGTTGATCTATATCTCAATATACATTGATATATGTCACACATATATGTCTATATATACATGATAAATATGTGTATATATTTATCATATATACAGGGTAGAGCAAAAATAGGTTTACATTGTACATAATGTACATTTATGTACATAAAATACATAATTTATTCTTATATTATTAATTATTAACTATTGTATTACTATTTATTAACTATTGTATTACTTTCTATACAAACAACTGTAAACCTACTTTTGTCTCACCCTGTATAAATATGTAATTATACATATGCATATAAGACAGGAAATACATAATATATGGATATAAATGTATAAAATATAATACATATATAAAATGAGAAATGTGGCTGGAACAATAAGCAATATCACCAACAGCCTTGAACAATGAACGAAGTTTGGACTTCAGCCTCCAGGTAGTATAAACCTACTTTTTCCTTCTTACGAATGACAAAAAGAGATACGAATGTTGACTAGCACAGAGTGCCATGGCATGCCTTTAAAGATTTCTCTCCTATTTGATGATGGTTCATAAATAAGCTCTCTTGGGGATTATCTTTTTTAATATTTCATAAAATTACCTAAATGACCTCATATAAAACTTTTGAAAAAATAACTTTTGAAGTAATATGTAGTGTTATCTTTAAAAATTTTGTACCTTTCAAGAATTTTGAAAGCTGCAGGGAGCAGATAATATACACTCAACCATTTGAGAGAATAAAAAAATACATTAACTCACACTGTCCATAGGAACAAGTGGCCCCAGTGTTGATGAATGCAGCTCCTTCCTCATGTCATCAAGGTTCTTGGTTTTAATTTACCTGCCCGGCCACCCTCGGTGTGTCACTGATCTTTCAATGTCACAATATAGTATCTCAGTGCTGGTCATAATTGTCAGATAACACAGCATTTAGTGGAAAAAGAAAGGATGTTTCACTTTTTATTTCTGAGGAATATTTTTCACTGAAGAACCTCTCAATAGAATCTCCCTCCTATGTATTGGCTAGAATTGTATTGCCTCAGTGCCAAAACCAATCGCTAACAAGAAAAATGACACCATTGTGATTGGCTTCAACCAATTATGTTTCAGTTTTTGTATTTGGACATGGTTTCAGCCTATATTAAGGACAGTTCTGTGAACAAAATGGGGACTCTGTTGGGGAGATAAGAGAAAATGTTGATTAAGTAGGCAACTAACAGTGCTATTGTGACATAAAAATGAAAAAAAAAAACTATTAAAAACCAAAATGAATGAGATTAAGTTGGAATTACATTATAACAAACATTTGCCACTTTCTAATAATCAATGCACTCTCTTTTAAACTATCTTAGAGCATCTCTGTTTGAAGCAGAGACAAGTATACTCAAATTGATTATGCCATAAGCAAAAATAAATGAAATGGCTTCAAAAAACAGACAATTTTCTGTCCTAGATCCACTCCTCATTACTGATGTGCAGTTAGAAAGACCCCCAACCATAACAAATGGCCAATAGTCTGGCAAGCATTGCCCATAGACTGGCCCCCTTCTAAAAAAAAGAAACATTACTTTTCCTGGTACCTGCAGGGATAAATTAAGATATATTTCAACCATATGTTATATAAAGTCCCAAATATTAAACATGTCAAGGGACACGATTCCCACTGTAGAAATATGGTGAGAGTGTCTATGAGTAAAAGTGTCCAGGGACTGAATCCAAAATCGATGAGAGGCAGGCAAACAAAAGCACTTACTGGAAAAGGCTGAGCTAAAAAGCACTCTATGCAATAGAAAGAGCCAACATTTATGGAATGTTGGCAATGAGCTCGATTCTCTGCTAAGTGCTCTCCACCGTTTGTAACTGTGATTATCATCTTCACATATTTAGGTAAGTGCAATTTCTATACCCATTTAGCAGAGGAGGAAATTGGAATGCTGGATGGATTAAATAAAATATTCTAAGTCATACAGCCAGTAAGTGTCAGAGCCATGAGTTAAACCTGATTTCATAGGCCACTGGCTGACCCGCTGTACTAATCTGCCAGTAACAAACATTTCGATGGAAACTGGGAAGATTTGGAACCAGGGGTGAGGAATGGAAGACATGGGGTCTGGAAAACTCCTGAATCGTGGGAACTGGATCAATAATTTCTTACTGGTTCATGTGCACTTTATCACACAGGATTCTAATAACAGCACCCCTTGCTTATTCCAAAATGTTTTTAACTGCTTAATAGATGCATCTCAAAAAGCTGTAGTGGTGCTGTGTTTAGGCAAAGCATCCCCTGGACACAGCCTTCATTTTGGGGCTTAGAACAATGATATCACTGGATGAGAACTGGAGTTTGCAACAAAATAGCTCTAGACTTGCCACAGTCAGCATTCAAATGTGTAAAATATTAGTAAGATCCTGTGTAAAGTGAAATCACTTAACATAAATTGTACAATGTAATGAAAAACTGTCTGTCTGTCTTTCTGAAATCAACTGCTTTAACTACTATCAGTAGTGTAACGGAACCGCTGGATCTAGTGCTCTGGGCTCTACTGCCCACCACTGAGAAGAACCCTGACTCCCAATGCCAGAGTCTTATGAAAAGGAACTATTTATTCAGAAGTTATACAGTTTAGAATAATGGCGGAATTCTGCTGTTAAATCCCACAAACTTTAGAAACAAAAACACCCACAAACACACAGTCATGCTCCAAGCCCCACCTTGCAAAATCTGGCCAGTCAGAGGCACCATCTCTCAGGAAAGGAAATAGAAGTCTGTAGTTTAGCTGGGCAGATGCCCATCTGTATTCTGGCTTCTTCCTGTTGTCCGTGCTCAGCTGGGCTCCTGCTCTTAATCCAAAACCTCATCCTCAGGGTGGGCCAGTGGGGGTCCTTCTGCCTTCAGACCATGTGGCTTAACACCTGACAGCTACATGGTCAAGAAGCTTCTCCTTCCCGAGCTGGATGGTTGTGAGGGCTCTGGCACGACTAAGAGAGAGAGAGCCTGGCAGGCCCTGTGCCTGGGTTTAAGTCCCGATGCAGGTCTTCCCCAGTAATTCCATCTCCGACTCCTCCCACACAGGCTTACACCTCCCGGTAGTCTGGTCTCTTCTGCCTTTCTCAGCTGCCGTTGTTAGTCTGGGCAGGCATGGCCTCAAGACAGAGCAGAACCACCTCCAAGCCTCTCTGGCAGGCTCAGCAAGCCCCTCCGGTTACATCGTGAGTTAGAGTCACACTCATCTCACTGGCTTCCAGCTCGGGCAGGCACAGCTACTCAAGATTACTAAAACACTGGCCCAGTTCTTCAGATATGCAAAATAAGTCTCAGTGGCCCTGCTTTGCTTCCCCTTCCCCCAGCCATGTTAGTGGGGGTACTCCCCCACTTTTGGGGATCCCGATATTCCCTGTTACAGTAGTACTGGATACCAAGTTGAAATATAGTATTGAGCATATGAAGAAATTACTGTCATTCATTCATAGGCAAATTCATAACCTTCTTACTCTGTGCTGATACTATGCTGAATGCTAAGAATATAAAATAAAATAAGCCATAGGTTTTGCTTTAAGTGGCTTACAGTCTTATGGAGAGACAGAATAGTTATAAGTGAAATGTATAAGTTAAATAGTTAAGTGACTGAGAAATTTTCTCTTTAAGAAGACATAGGAAAGAATGGAATTCTCTTGAAATAGGAGGTATACTTGTTATCTATTGGGGAAAAACAAAGTGCCCCCAAAACTTAATTGTTTAAAACAAGTCATATTACTTTACTATTTCCAGAGGTTTTCTCTGAGGATGAGAGGGAGTGACTATTTCTGAAGTCTTTAGCGAAGGGTCTTACAGCCTTGATAGGATATTTACGCTGGGACTATTATTTTTTTCTGAGAATCTTTTTCTGCTCAGAGAGGGTGCAGATGTGACATGGCTTTCATTTCCAACTCAGAAATCCTGGCTTCTCTGTATTTCTTCTAATTCTGCTGAAAAACCCAGCAGTTCTCCTGTTAGCTCATCTCTCACATCCTGTTTTTTATCATATTCCATTAAAAGAAGACAATCGACATTTCAAACATTTTGCCTAAAATTTTTCTTAGCAGATCTATAATTACTTATATATGTATATATGTGTGTATAATTATATATACATACATACATACATACATAAATATATATATATTATTTCATGGATAGCCTTTTTGTCCATTTTTTTTACTACTACATTCATGGCTTAACATCTTTCTAGACTCCAGTAGTGGTTCTCTCACTCACTTTCCAGTCTCTACGAATAGATTTTTTTCTTTCTAGCATAGATTTTGATAACAATTTCCTTAGCTCTTTTATAGCTTTTGCCTGCCTTCCAGTTCTAAAGGCAATGCTGCATGCAGGTTTTGCAGGGGTGTGTGGCACCCATGAAAATAGTGTCCTATCTTCAGTAGGAGGGTTTGGCGACCCGCAAAGTGGAAAATACTTCTTAAATTGCTGCTTCACTACCATATCAGAAGAGAAAGCAGGACAGGGGAATGCATTTTATATCTGCGAACATGAAGGTTTGTGTTTTTTCAAAAGAATAAGGGAAGATGTGATTAAGGAAGGGATAAATTGGGAAAACTAAGACTATGGAAAAGTTCAGACGTTGGCCTTGAAGAGAGAATTTGATGCAGAACAAGTGAGGAATTCATGGTCTCTACATGGCTTAATAGGTCCTTATTATGTAATATGTCATATTTTAATCTTCTAGTAAATTACAATTTGAAATACCAAAATGAACTATGTTTTTCAAGTAGGTGTCATAATTTATTGAGAGATTTTACCTTGAAGATTAATTATATATAACAAAATAATTCTTCCTATATATTATTTGAAATACATTACTTCTTAAATAAAATATCAACAATCATTAAAAACAACTCATATGTATGGTTGTCTAAGTATAATATTGTTCCAACTGTGTCTCTAGTATGAGTTTCTTTAAAAAGCATAACTTCTGAATTATATCCTTACTGTTAGTATTTCTATGATTATATAATATAAAAGTTGTTATGCAAATGGAATCATGTGCGATATGGGGTACTAGTGGTACATAAAGTTATTATTTACAATTCGTTTATGACATATTTATTATGAATGCCTCTTTTTTCACACTAACCAAGTAAATAAATCAAATCACAGTGGTAGGTTGAGAATTACCAGAATAAAATATTACATTAAGATAACATCACTCACAGAAAAAGCACAGGTTTATGGTCCATGGCCAAAGAGAGGAAAAAACAAAACAGTAACACCAGCATTTTTTATCAGAGAACGTCCTTCTCTCTCCTTCTGATTACCTAACTTCATTATTTCTTCAGTGCCTGGCTCCACTGTCAGATCCTCTTGGGCAGTTTCAAGCTTCCCAGTCCTTCAGGACTATTCTCCTTTCTTCACCACTGTAGCTTTTCTTGGCTTGATTCTTTATTTGAACACTTAAATATCAAGTCAAATTTGTATATATTATCTTTTATGGATAATCCCTGTCTATAAAACTAGTTCTAAATGCTTGAAGGAGTTTATTTAATGAACATTTTTGAATGTCTAGTCTACCATGTGCCAGGGCACAATGCTACATTATACTTTCTGACTTAGACGGTGTTTCTGGGTGATTTGATGCTCAGGGAGAGTCACACGCAGGGCTTCGCAGTCAGGTGGGGTCTCAGGCTCGGCTTCACCATTATGTAGGCTCTTAGCTGGTTTTGGCTGTTGGACCAGGTTCCTGGGCTTTCAACTGTGTAGCTGGGTGGTCCTGTGAGTTGCCCTCTGAGCTCTCTGGTCAGGCGAAGCTGCAGGCTGTCTACCACCATTGGGTGGAGTACTGCCTGGCTCCCTGTGTTTGGAGGGGGAGGCTGTGTGCTCATCAATCAGGCAGGGCTGGAAGCTGGGCTCTGCAGTGGGAAGTACCATTGTCTGGGCTTGGAGGCTGCCCAGGGTCTCTGTTCAGGCTCCCTGGTTATGTGGGCACAGAGAACATGCTAAGGAGTGGTGCAGACCTGCTGGAATGTGGGATGGGTGCTCTGGGCGGGCTTCTTGCTGGGGAAGGGCTGGAGGCTATGGTGGAGCTGCAACCCAGGCCAGCCACAGGATGGGCAAGAGAAACACTCTAGTATGGGAAAAGAATTCTTAACCTCTGCGCACTCACTGTCTCCAGGACCCCTGTGACTCAGGAGCACCGCAAACGGGGGCATAGCCGTAAGTGCTCAGAGGTGGGCCTGGAAGTCTGTCTGTCATCACATTTGTAGTATCAAAAAAATTAGAAACCGTCTAAAGAGACATTCGTGGAGAATTGATTAGACACAATAAGAGTCATAAATCCCTATAATGGAATGTTATTTTTGGTCATTTTAATTAATAAGTGAAGTAGATTTGTTAAATAATAGTGATGTAACAATAATAATTATATTAACAGCTAAAGCACACTGACCACCTTCCAATTGCTAGGTAAGGTAATAAGTTCATACCACATCATATTTAACCCTATCAACTCTAAGTGGTGGATAGGATTTCCATTTCACAGACAGGCCAGGGTTAGGAATATGAAATAATTTACCCAATATGTCACAGTGCTGCATAGAGGGGATGGTATGTATATTCAGAGTCCAGTTACAAATATCATGTACTTTGCGGGTACTGACTGGATGGATGCAACTCCCCATAATAATTTAAGAAAGCAGAAAATTAAGGAAAACTCTGTACATTGTAAGCCCACTTTGGGAGAAAGTGTGTGTGTGTGTGTGTGTGTGTGTGTGTGTGTGTGTGTTTGTGTTAAAAAGGTGGAAATATAAATGGCACAGGGGGTGGAAACAGAGAGAACTAAAATTGCTGAAACTGCTAATATAGGATAAAGATATAACAATATCTTTTTTTATCCTTTTTTCTTATCAGGAAAAAAATCAAACAGATACTCTCAGAAAGAAGTGAAAGGAGATCTTGAAGATGCAAATTTGCAGGTAAACAGTTTATTTGCGAAGAGCGCACTTTTCTTCTTCGCAGTCCGGGAAGGGCTTCCCCAGTCAGATCCCCTTGGTGTGTGACAGATCGGCTGTCATAAATTGCTTCTAGAAAAATTACATTTGGTTCTGAACAGGCGGCAGAGAGAGACATTGAGATTGCAGGATTGGTAATGGCTATTTTAGAAGGCCTGAGAAAAGTTTTTTGATCTGCTATGAGAAAGAACAGTGGGAGGGGGGAGCTTATTCTCTCCCTCTCTCTCCCTCTCTCTCTGTCTGTCTCTAACATGGTGGTGGTGGTGGGAAGAGACTTGGAGAAACTCATGGCCCTGGCCTCAGGGAGAATATAGTATTCACAACTCCAAGTGCTCATTAAGCTGCTAAAGTAAAAAGGCTCAGGGACTCCTCACATGTGCAGACAGCAGGGTGCTGACACTAACGGTCGGGGGATGGACGGAAGTATTCAGTTACTGGGAAGCAACTGAATTCTTGAAAAGAGGCTCATGATAAGAGCCCAGCAGAGCCCAGCAGTTCTGACACGCTGCAATCAAGCAGTGAAGAAACAGCGTAGTAGGGGATAAGTCTGTCAAAGGAATAAAAACCAAGCATATATTCACGGAGAGCTGAGACATAAGATTTTGGATGGAGAAAAGCAATTAACCAAACTAATTTCAGCATTATTTTCACTTGATTCAACTATTTGAGATGAATAAATATGCTATCTTAGAGAGGGTAAAAATAAAACTATTTATTGGAATCAAAATATCCCCAATGATCACTCCCAAATTGGAGATGAGAAGGTAAATTCTTCACTGGAAATGTAAGGGGTGAAATATCCCAAAGTAAATTGTTTAACATGAATATTCAATTGTGGGTTTTAGGTCAGATATGTTTGTTGTCTAATGGTTCAGTTCAAAATATTCCATTTTTGACAAAAATGATACTTTTGACTATGGAAAGAGTCATTTGTATGTTGCTGAGCTATTAAAATTGTCACCAACTCATACTAGTCATTAAACTTACTGAGTGTTTATAATGAACGACAAGAAATATTCTAAGCACTTTTCACATCCATTAATTTAGTTCTTACAAAAAGCTTAAAAGGTAAGGACTATAATTAACTCCTGTTTGAAGAGGAAGCACTGAGGCGCATGGTTAGTTAAGTAATTTACCCAGGACCACATAGCTCATACATATTAGAGCAAAAATGTTGACCTAGGCTGTCCGGACCCGGAATCTGGACTCTGAGTCAATACATTGGATGGACCTACTACCTGATAGGTAATTAATAGAGAATTAGGTGTTGCCAACATATGCTAGTTTCCTGATAATAAATAGCCAAGTACTAGAAATAACTCTAAAATGATATGATAATTTAAATACGTCCACAAATTCTTTAATATTCCTCCTTTCAAGAGGTGGAACCTAATGACATCCTTTAATGTGTGGGCCGGCTTCAGTCATCTGCTTCTTATGGAAAGATACGACGGGAGGAAGTGAGCATGGGGAAGTGACACAGTGGAGACTGAGTCATACAGGACAGTACGGCTCTGCCTTCCTCTCTCTTGGATCTGGCTCTCTCTGGGTAAAGCCAGATGAAATGTTTTGAGGACTTTCAGGCAGGCTATCGACAGGCTCATGTGTGAGGACAACCGAGACTTCCTGCCAACAACTATGTGAAGAAATCGTGGTGGAAGCAGTTTCTATAGCCTTCATTAACCTCAGATGCCTAGAGCCCACAATGATACCTGCTGGCACCTCAGTGAAACCCCGCCTTGCTCCGAGTCCCTGAACACCAGGAACTGGGAACTAATGAATGGTTATGGTTTTTAACCACAAAGTTTTGTGATAAATTGCCACGTAATTGACAACTGCTACAGTACTTATGAAAAAATATTTTAAAGACATTTGACTTTTATAGTTACACAATAAATAATGAAATGAATTAAATGCTATCTGTTATAACCTAAAACTCTGTGAATTCAGACATCTGACTTACAAAATAATTCATAATCTCTGAAAATTCAGGAGTGTATTTTATAGAAAGAAGCATAATAAATCTCATTTGATTCAACCATTTTATCAAAATTACTAATAAAAGAAAATAGTTTTATAAATTACAGTATACTTTTAAAAATCTTTTTATCTTTTGTTTCTATGTGGATTTTTATTTTTTTTAAAAAAGAATGAGTTGCTGTCTTATGTTTTTTAGTCACACATAATTCTACTGGATGAAGATTCTCCATATTAATTTATAATACTCTAGATGGTAGGTGTCTAGCTCAATATTTTATTTATAGAGTTTATACTCACTTGCATATGTTTTTCTGGGATATTCCATTGGGAACAGCTTGCTTGCTGTTATTTACATTGTATCTTTCTCCCAGGAAATAATGACTGAACAAACTCTGAGTCACCTCCCTGGTGGGCCTGTACTCTGCCCTGAAGGGACACACCTTAATCCTGAGTTCACAAGTAAAGGCTGACATTGTTAGGAAACAAATGCCCGAGATGAGACAATATAGATTTCCGCATTTTCACAGGACACTTGGTTGCCCAAATGTAAAACTTACAACCTTAAACTTTTCGGTAATGCTACATTCCTGAAAGGAGACCAATTCCTGGATTTACATAGTATTTGGAGTGCTTGCCATGTAATAGACACTCAAGGGGTTATTTGCTGACCTTTCAGTGAACTATTTCTTTGTTTTCCCACACTCTTGTAGCTTCTGTTCCTGTATTAATTTTAGAAGTAAAGAAACTGAGTCATAGAAATGTTCTTTTGCCCAAAGACAGAAAACTAGTAAGTGGAGGACTACAGAATTTAAAGAGATTTATTTATTTATTTTTTTTTTTGGTCAAAATTTACTGTGACTTTCATTATCCCTAATTGGAAAATCATTCTTTGGAAGAACATTTTGCATTATGAGAACTGCTTTCTTGAACATTCTTACACATTTTAAATGTTCATAGATGCTTGCCTATGTACTGTATTGCTCAGGAAAGGAACTCCACAGAGCAGGTACCACTTGCTAACCTGAAAAGGAGAAAGGCTCCAGGCTCTAATTCTGAGCCCCTACCCCACCCCACCCTGCCCCACCGACTTCCTAAGAGACCCTGTGCAGACCACTTAACCTCTGTGCATCTCTCGTTTTCTTATACGTAATATCAGGATGCTAATAAATGCTGTATTTCCTTAGAGGGTTGTTGGAAGGGACAATGGATAAAAATCCCTGAAAGGTCTTTGAAAACATAGCGTGACATAAATTCTAAATTCCAGCTACGTATGGAAGTTTCTTGTTCTTTGCCCGGTATTGATGTGGCCTACATGATTATGAATTAAAAAAAAATGAGTTTCTTTCAAAGAAAGTGTTGCTGTCTTATAATTTTACCATTATGGAGAAAGACAAACAGATGTGTTATGGAGTACAGCATTTAAATATCATGAAAACACAAGCCTGTTTCTATGTTTTCTGGTGTGTTGATTTTAAGCTACTTGTACAATAGCTGTCAAATTAACACATATATCTCGGCCATTGCTATGATAACAGGGTGTTTTGCTGTGAAAGCAGAATAACAAGTTATAATCTCTTACTAATTATGTTCAGGATTATAAAACTACCCTGGGGCTACAATATCTTTCATACTTATCCTGTTTGGCAAATTACTTACCTATTGTGCTAGGAATGCTTGGAAAGTTCCCTGTTGGTGAGCCTAGGGAGACCTTAATTAAAGTCAATTGAGCTTGTCTGTGTGTCTTTGATACTAAAGGAAATCTACCAAGGAGTTCCCTGTGGAGATTGTATCTATGCTGCTCCCCACTGCCATCTCATTAGTGAATTATCCTGATGTTCAAGGAAGCCACCAATGCCTTCTTTAGTTGATCTGCCCATAGTAATTTTTCTCTCAGTAACTAAGAAACTGAAGAAGTTTGGAGGGAAAAAACTAAGTGAACCTAAGTTGTGTTTGGAGGATTCAGCTTACGCTGTATTATATTTTTCCATTTGCCCTTTCTCCTTCCTTTGAAACATGGCAAGAGACTAAGTTCAAATTTTGCCAGACTCCCAGATGTGGCTACTCTGTGGAGAGTGAATTTCAGCAGGGACAAGGAGGAAGTGAGGAGACCATGGAGGAGACACTGGAAGTCATCCTTATGAGACATGCTGGAGGCTTGTCCTTGACTAGAGAATGTCCTCAGCCTTTTGTATTGCATGCTCATCATTTCCAAAATGTGAGCACATTAGCAGTCATTTTGTCTTCTAAAATAAAAGGATTAAAATGTCATTTCTCAATGTATATGTAGTTGGAAGACTTCAATTTATTAATTCATCTAACAAACATTTGTTGAGGACTTACTGGGTATTTTGCTAATTGCTGAGGATATGGTAGTGAACAAAACAGACACTTTCCTGGTCCTCATGAAGCTTGCATTCGAATGGGGATACAGATATTAGACAATTAAACTAAGAGATGTAAAATCTGTAGTCGTGGTGAAGTGTTCTATAGGGAAAAAACAGATAAAATAACATAAGGAGTCTATTTAAGAAAGAGCTTTTCACAAAGGCCTATTTAAATAAATATTTGATGTAAACATAGAGAGTGAGGAGGAACAGCCCAGAAAGGGAACAGTGTATGTAAAACTTAAAGGATGAGAAGGAGTCAGTGCATCAGAGAACGGAAAATAATGTCAGGGTGTCTGGGGCACAGTGAATTCAAGGAGGAGCAAGGAGCGGACAAGATGGACCGTCCAGCCCGGACCCCGGTTATGCAGGCACTTCTGGCTACGGTCAGGAATTTGGACATTTTTATATCACGTGCAATGAAAACGCATTAGAAGGGTGAATGGAATCCTATTTACATTAAAAAAAATATTACTCTGGCTACTCTTTAGTGAATAAATTTTTGAAGGAAAAAAGTGGAAAAGCTCTAGAAGGGACCTGGAAAATGTCTGATGCTGCTATGCACTGGAATCATGGTGGAGACATAGAAGAGGAAGCTCGTATTTCGCAATTCAAATAAACTGTGCTTAGTACAGTAACTATGTGCTTTCTGGCTGAAAGAATTGTAGGTTAAAAAATTGTTTTTTTTGTCCATAAGAATGTTTGGAAAGATTGGAGAAGAGCTGTCGTGTGTTGGAGGGGGATTAATGATTAAGTGTTCAGTTCTGCACATGTCATGTATGTGATGTCTTGGGTACATCTGTGTGGAAATTTTGCAGGCAAATTTGATATACAAACTTGGAACTCCAGTAAAAGATTGGACGGAGAAGTGAGTTTGAGAGTCATCTCACGGAGGTGCTGTGACATTCAACGAGAAGTGATGATGTAAGCCCGGGTTTGATTCAGAGAGAGAAGAGAAGGGGTGTAGAAAACAGGTGAATGCATCAGAGATTTTAGTCTTAGAGGGAAAATGAGAAATTAACAGAAGAAGCCAAGAAAGGGAACGTAAAGAGAGAGTTGGAAGCTAAGGGAGTGTCATAGCATGTAGTTAAGAAAAAAGCAAGTAAATGAAAGCCGTCAAATAAAAGGAGGGACCTAGCCAAGGTGATCACTAAAAATATGCAAATTAGGTTTTTCAAAACTGGTTGTCTTTGACCAGATATGTTACAACGGATTTATAGGGGAAAATCCCTATAATGGAAGGTAAAGAGATGGACATAACAGGTATCAGACTACTTACTTTTGCTCCTAAGAACTTTCTGTTCCCAGCACCTTACTCCCTCAGACCTCTTTTGTTTCCTGACTGTCACTGCAGCATGTGAAGTTATTCCTATCCTCCTCCTCGCCCCACTGACAGAGCTCTTCTCTTCTTTGGTTTACTTCTGCTGTAATATTCTGTTTGCTCAGTTGTAGTTATTTTTTCCCTCAGAGATAAGATGAGAAGCAAGAGAGTAGGGATACAATGCTTTATCACAGGACATATACGGGATGTGTTCTGTCACAGAGCATGTGTGTATGGGAAACACAGAAATATTCCAGCCTTCAAGAAGGGACTTGTTCAGCAGAGGGAAGCCGAGTCAGCAGACAGCTCTGGCTGACAGGCCCCGGGGTGTGCCTCACTACACAAGCCCACTCATCAGAGGCTATGCCTCCAGCTACTGGCAGACAGAAGTGGGGATAGAAAAGCCAGGTTATTTTGGTCTAACGCAGAATAACTCTTGTGGGCGAATTTTGTTTTAGAACTTCTCACTGGGTTGGCTGAGATTGTCGGACCGGCATCGCAGTTTGACTTACCTCTCTTCCCGTTCTTGCTTCTCCATCCCCCACTTTCCCTTTTCAAGATGTTTCTTTTTGATCCCTAAGAGACCTCTTTCACCCCAAACTCCTCAGTGTCTGCTTACAGAAAACACTGACTATGTGCAGAGGGTGACTTCTTGTACCCTCTAATAATTTGTTTCCTTACATGAATTAAAATATACTCAAAATTGGAAAAAGAAGAAAATAAACTTTTGGACAAGGGATACTTCTGTTTGATCTTTTTCCTTTGTACATTATTTATATATTTGAGATTATATTGGGTATGTGCATGCATATATAATTAACTATCCTCATTTATCACCTAACATAACATAAATGCTTAACACATTTACTACACATTTGGATTTAAAAGTGTTAATTAATTGTGAAAGTTTTGGGGTGTCAAATTGAAGCTTATTTAACATGTTATAATAAATCTAGAGGAAAATAATACAGTGTAAAGTTTAAAGCTACTTAATAGAGCTGTTCTTCAAATAGATGTAATGCATTAGTAAATTTCAAATGTATAAAGGCCAAGAAGGAAAAGTGAGAGAATTTCAGTGAGACAAATGTAAAGTGAGGCACCTAGAAATAATTGCTTTTAATTTCTCGACCTAGCAGAGCGATCTAGTTAAAATGTGATTAACATCATATCATTTGGTTACACTAAGCTCTCCAGCAGCTCCCCAAGTCATTCAGAATAAATTCCAGTTTCCTGACAATTTTCTACAGTATCCATATTCGTTGATCTCACTGATTGTCAAACACATATGCACATTCCCATTGCTGGCCCTTTTCACTGGCTGTTTTCTCTGAGCAGTCTGTTCTCCCCACTGACGTCCACATGGCTCATAATCTCATCTTTCAAATCTCATGTCACTGAGGCTTTCCCTTACAAACCTGTTTCAAACAGCAGCTTTTCTCCCTGCCATTCTAGTGTCATTTTTCCTCTAAATTGCTTTCAGGGCCACCCACTGTTCTCGATCACAACTTTCCTCGCTCCACCGCTAGACTATGAGAGCAGACAATTTTGTCTGTTTTGTTAATTGCTATCCCCTTGCCCCTCACCAAATGTCTAACACATAGTAGGTATCCAGTAAATAATTTTTTGATGATAGAATAAATTTGCATTGTTAATGTCAAAAATGCAACCGTGACTCTTTTCTTTTTAGAAGCTTTATATAGCCACAGCCTATATTCTAATAAATGAGGATATATCTGGAAGAATTCTGATCAATAGTGTTCTGATTTCTAGATAGGCCTCTTTTTTAAAAATGTGATTTATAGAGTTAATCCAAAAAGAGTGTCTACTTTTAGGATGTAGGTAACAATGAAAGCATTTTTAATATAAAATACTGTAATATGCATCATACTTTTTAAGGGCATTCACATTTTTTAAGAAAATCTGCATAAGTAAATTCATTAGAACTTTCATTAAGGGAATTTTGTTAATATTAAGACCTTAATTAATCAAGTATCCTTGTGCTAGAGAGGATATAAAAACTTTCTAAGGAGAATCTTGATTTTTGCATTCAGGTTCTACCTTTGTAACTTCCAAGAAAAGGAGGAAAATCTCCAATCAGAAATTCAGCCTTATCAGGCTTCTTAGCTTTCCTCCAAGACAGGTAGTATTACATCCAGGTGGGTTGCCTTTAGAGCCTATGAACCTGTGTTTCACTGGAAGCTCAAAAGAGACACATTTTAGATTAATATGTTCTTTAAAATAATATAACTCTACCAACAGATTGTCATCAAGACTGAGCTAAGAAAAGGACATTTTAAAAGTAGACTACCTATTTAGTTAGATCTTCCAAAAAGTATTCTTTTTTAAAAAACATTTTTTTTTGTTTTTTTTAAAGATTGTATTTATTTATTTTAGAGAGAGGGGAAGGGAGGGAGACAGAGAAGGAGAGAAAACAGCAATGTATGGTTGCCTCTTGCATGGCCCTCACTGGGGACCCGGCCTGCAAACGAGGCATATGCCCTAACGGGGAATCGAACCGGGACTCTCTGGGTCCCAGCCTGCGCTCAATCCACTGAGCTACACCAGCCAGGGCCCAAAATGTTTTCGTGAAAGAAGCTGTGTGGATAGGGAGCTGAGGGCCATGATGGCGTTGTATTGACTGTTTCCACCTCATGCCTCCTTCACAAGCACCTAAGACTCTGTGGAAGGCTGTTAGAAAAAAAGCACTCTGAAACATATGTTTATTTGGAGGATGTTGTTGAATGAAAACTCTCCTATACTACTAATAATTGTATGTCTTATGAGTAAATGTTTCTCTTTTCTTTCAATGGACACCAAGAATCATATAATAGATCTGAAGTTCTCATAATATCATTAATATCATAGCTGCTAGGAAGTTATTTTTGGTAAGCATTTGCTGAAGTGTCAGAGATTGGCAAGAAAGACAAAAGCCATTCCAGCTTTTCCAAAGAGTAAAGATTTTAATACAGAGAACTGGTGGTTTGCACAGCGACTCGCAGGCCTGGGACACGGAGCTGTGGTTGTAAGACACAAGGAGGTAGGTGACATAGAGAAGCTCACCTGGAAATCCTGCTAAATCTCACTCATCTCTGCAGCTTCTAGTCTTAGCTGGCTCCTGAAGCAGAGAATTCTCAAAACTTTGTCTTCTGTCCTGACCAGTGTGGCTCAATTGATTGGCTATCGTCCCTCAAAGTGAAAGGTTGCAGGTTCTTTTCCGGGCAGGACACATCCCTAGGTTTCAGGTTTGGTTGCTGGATGGGGAGCATGAGAGAGGCAACCAATCGATGTTTCTTCCTCCCTTCCCCCTCCCCTCAAAAAACAAAACAAGCAAGCAAAGAAACAAAAACCCTTGTCTTCTGCCCAGGTATCTATCTGCAGTGGCCTCCAGAGGTTGTTAATGGTGTCTCCTCTTCTACCTTCCAAATTTCATATAAGCAGAACCCTTCAGGGAAAGGGGCGGTGGTGTGGCTCAGAGGACAACAAGCACAGAATGCCTGCAAGAACCGGGTTACTTATAAATTCAGTGGTTTCTAAAAACACACATGGCAAAAAATGCCACCGGAAGCATTACTCAAGTCAGTGTTAAAACTCACGGGCTGCACTGTCTGCCCACCTTGCTCTAGGGCTGGACAATTCATCACCGTTATTCTCCTGGGACACGTGGGCTGTCGGAGGACTTAGCCTGATTTACAGAGCCAGCTCTCAGCACATGTAGGTAACCAATTACGTCTACGTATTGTCTTCATATAGTTTTTCTTTTTATTCTTTTTCTAAGACTATATTCTTTTTCATAGTTTGCTAAATGCCAGCAAATTTTCATGCTTGTGTAATGTTAAGAATGCAATGATACAAAAGCTCAATTCCAATAAATTAAAGGTTGACTTTGTTACAATTAATATAGCCACAAGGGGAAAAGTCAATCAGAAACATGAGCAAACAAACAAAAAACATCGTAACTTCTTGCTTCTTGTCTTTGGACCAAGTCTGGAGGAACTTCACAAAAATGATAGATCCTCCAAATATCCATTGAAATTATAATTATGTGGCATACTTATTAACGACAGTCACATTTGGAGCTGCCATAAATATATATATCATCATACGTATTCCCCAAAAGGTATAATAAAATAATTTCAGTCAGTCTGTAAAATACAAGATTTGTCATTGCTATTTTTTCCCTTCCCCTTCACAAGAATTATATCTATATTTTTATTTGTTTTTATTCTAGCTGGTGATTGAGTAAATTTTTTGTATACAGTCCAGAGTTGTGATTTATTCTTAATGTTTTAACCCTTTCCAACCTCAGCATCTATACTACACAGATTAACATTGCAGAACAATATTTTTAGTCACTCAGTAAAAGGCATTGCTGCCCTGTAAGCTGTATTGTATATCTCTGAAGCTGCAATTTCCTTTGGGGATTTCTCACAACACTACAGGAGGTTGGACCAGAAAAAAAATAAAAAAGTTTGATGACCATCTCCCCAATTAAAAATTTATACCAAATTTGTTGTTCATATATAGCAAAGCTACTCATTCTCTTATTCTCTGGCCAATTTTATAGCCTTACGATTTTCCTTCTAAAATTAGCCCTGGCTGGTGTGGCTCAGTTGTTGAGTGCTGGCCTGTGAATCAAAGGGTCACCGGTTCAATTCCCAGTTAGGGTACATGCTTGGGTTGCTGGCCAACAGGGTGTGCGAGAGGGACAACCATACATTGACGTTTCTCTCCCTCTCTCTCTCCCTCCCTCCCCCTCTCTAAAAAATAAATAAATAAAATCTTTAAAAAGTTAAATTAATTTCTGCGTTCTTGTTTTTTTTAATATGTATAATTTTAAACTGCCTGTATTCTTTCTGGGACAAAAGCAATGAATGTACAAACAAATACAAACATTTTTCATTTATTTGTAATTAAATGGGATTTTATTTCAAGCAATTTCTGTTCTTTCAGAGATCATTTTAGATTCATTGCTTGTGAAGAAAACAGGAACATGTTTTCTCACTTTTTGCTGAGATGAATTTTTTTTAACCCCCACTTGGTTAGGTGTGAAGTCCAAGCTGACAGCTATACATATTTATCACTAGAATTTTTTATTTTTTATTTTTTTTAAAGATTTTATTATTTTTTTTATTTTAGAGAGAGGAGAAGGGAGGGAGAAAGCAATGCATGGTTGCCTCGGACATGGCCCCCACTGGGGACCTGGCCTGCAACCCAGGCATGTGCCCCGACTGGGAATTGAACCAGGACCTTTTGGTTCCCAGCCCGCGCTCAATCCCCTGATCTACACCAGCCGGGCTTATCACTAGAATTTTTTAATAAAAACTTTCAAATAAGCAATAGGGTGTTGGCTTCACCTGAGTGCTCAGGACTATACCCTCTGCTGGTAGCACATATTTTAAAAAGCTATTTGGAAGGGTTGGGAAGCTGCCCCAAGAACTACAGAAACCGAATGGTATCTCCAGGCGCTGTCTGTATACCCCCTGAGGGAGCAGAGTCAGGAATCCTAGATACAAGGATTGGTCAGGAAGGGTTGTAAATAGTTTAATTATAATAAAACTCTCTCCTACAGATAGAGATATTTCTGTGTTCTCTGACTCACAGAATTCTGGACAGCATAAAATGCACTGTGGAAAGAGTGCGTAATGGTGGAGTTAGGAGAAACTGATTTGAATTCCAACATTGTCCCTTACTAATTGTGACATTGAAGAAATCATCTAGCCTTGGGGAACAAATTGTACTTTCTAAAACTAATTAAGTTTCCTTTCCTAGTTAGTAATAGAGTATAAGACCTACCTACCAAATTTGTTAAGAGGATTAAGTGAGATAATGTATTGAAAGAACAATGAAAACTATAAATTCTATATACATTTTTCATTCCAGCTCAGTAGGTAGCCAGGCTAGGAGTCAGGGAGAAACTTAGATGCTTTTGATAGACATCAATGCTTAGATGCTTTTGGAATTGTACTATTTAAGACTATTGGCATGCTAACTGGATTCACTGAAGGAGAACGAGGCACCCACAGAGTTACTCCAACAAAGTAATCCAAGGAAAATAGGTACCAATGTTTTAGTACCACCTACCAAATTGAAGCTGAACTGAGCAGGTCAATTAGGCTCCATTAGCATTCTCACGGCCTATAAATTATTGAATTGGCTTGACAAGTTCTTGGCATGTTGGCATATTATAATTAAGTTTTATTACATTAGTATCCATGAATTGTTCATAAAACAATCACTTCGCTGTTCTGATTATAAGGATTTTATATTCCTAATGTTAATAAAATCACTATGTATAAATTAGGTCTGTCCAGAAGCTATCCAGCCCTGTTATATGAAAAAATAGAGACGTTTATTGAAGAAGACACAAGATACAAGAAAATTGTACATAGGACAATGATGCCTCAGTCCCCTTCAAAGTAGGCACCTGGGGACCTCACACAGTTCTCCCAGTTACCATCAGCTGCCCCATCAATTTTCCTAAATCTCATCAATGGTCTGAAGTTTCTCCCCTTTCAAAGGTGATTTTAGTTTTGGGAAAAGCCAGAAGTCACAGGGCACCAATCTGGGCTATAGGGGACTGAGTCTCCTGGGTGATTTGATATTTCTTAAAAAATCTCTGTGTGAGACATGCTGTGTGATCAGGTATGTTGCCGTGATGAAGCTGCCAATCACCAGTTGTTTATAGCTTCAGCCTTCTGAATCATTGAATAGATTTTATGGAGAAATATTCATGCTTAATGGAAAATTTGATGCATATTCATTGCTCTGCTTGCTCATTTTGAATGTGATGGCCACACAGTACACATGCTCAGTCAATGGTGTCTACCACCCCCAGTGACTAGTACAGTGAAGTCACCATTGTTCACACATGTGCGTTCCAGTCCATTCTCCTTGGCTGCCAGGTTACATCCATGTCAGGCAAATCATTCAACAATGGCTAGATTTTTTTTCCGGACAGTCCACATGTTTTTCAAGATGTGTGTATGTGTTTAGATGGATGGATGGATGGATAGATAGATGGACAGAGAGATTGACTGATAATTTAAATTTTCACTTTGGAATTGTACTATGTACAGCAGAGATTATCAGTGAACCACGATATTGAGTTGTCTTTCCGCATGAAAGATTATCCTTTTCAGCCCTCTTGGAGCTGATGAAAGGGTGGAAGCACTGAAACCCTTATGATTCCTCAGTTTCATTTCCATTCTGTGGAAGAGGCCTGGTGTAGGTAGTCAGCCTGGAGTGCTGAGTTTCTGTATAGATATCCTGGAAAACTGACCAGGCCTATGGTGGACTTAGCAGGAGCAAGTAAAAAAATGTCACTAAGAGTTTGGAGTTGTTACTGCAACATAGTGTAACTTACTTGGACTGATTGATAAATTGGCAATGTATACAGTTTACCAAAAAGTTACCAAATAATCTAATTATTTACATATTTTCTTAATTAAATCTTTAAATTAAATTCATACACAGAATTGTGCTGATTTATATACCAACCATTAGTGTAGGAGAATCTGTACTGTTTTATATTTTTTACCAGATTATCTTTTTCTGGTTGTTAGCTAAAAATTTCATTTGATAGTTGCTATAATTTGCATTTTACTAATTTAAAATAAATTTTAATGTCAAAAGTATTTTTTACCCATTTTTATATCTTACTAATGAAACCCATGCCAACTCCTTTAATTTTAATTTTATGAGATGTGTACCTTTTTTAATAAGTTGCAAAATATTTATATGAAGAAAATGCATACATTTTCTTCTCAATACATGATACTTGCAGGTGGTTTGTTGCCCATATTTTGATTACCCATATTTTAAGATCCTGGTGATTTTTTTGTTGTTTTGGTCCCTATTTATCACTGCATAGTCCCTCTGTTCTATGTTCTCAGTCCCCAAGTTTCCATTTTTCCTAATATTTGTAATCACTATTTCCGATAGTAATATGGTCAATATAAGGTGCAATAGAATATAAAACACTTTTTTTTAAAGATTTTATTTATTTATTTATTTTTTAGAGTGAGGGGAAGGGAGGGAGAAAGAGAGGGAGAGAAACAGCAATGTGTGGTTACCTCTCACTTGGCCCCCACTGGTGACCTGGCCTGCAACCCAGGCATGTGCCCCGATTGGGAATCGAACTGGCGACCCCCTGGTTCCCAGCCCACGCTCAATCCACCGAGCTACACCAGCCAGGGTGAATATAAAACACTTTTACATATATTCCTTGTCCCTTGACTACTGCATGCATTTCTGACCGCTACACTTCAAGAGTAAAATGCAGAGGAAAAACATCCAGGTGGAGGAACTGATGTGACGCTGCGGGGAATGTTCGTGTCCGATTCGCAAACCCTCATATCTCGTTCAGACAGTTGTCTGCCCTCTCCGGTGCTTCGTATACTGTTTCATTTATTACTACATATTTTTGATCATTTATCCTGTACCAGGTACTGCTAAACAGGCCTGGCACATATAGCTGTGATTAAAATTTTGATTTTTTTTTAAATAGCTTGAGAGAAGATGTTATCTTGGTAGTTGGTATATTAACCTGAGAAATAAGCAAATATAACTCAACTAATCATGAAATTTGGTAAAATTCACAGTTATTATGCATTTCTCTCTCCACAGACAGAACAAATAAATAATAAAATGAATAATAAAGTGGGACATGATTATAGATGAAGCAGAAATATTAAAAGTGACAACGGAGGCCTGACCGGGTGGGTCAGTTGGTGGGAGTATTGCCCATCCACCAAAAGGCTGCAGGTTCAATTTCTGGACAGGGCATATACCTAGGTCGAGGGTTCAATCCATGGTCGGGGCGTTTATGGGAGGCAACCGATCAATGTTTCTCTCTTACATAAAAATATTTCTTTCTTCTTTTTCTCTATCCCTTCCTTTCTCATTAAAATCAATAAACACATCTTCAGGTGAAGATTAAAACAAAAAAATTGACACCAGAGAACATATCAGTTCATTTAATGGACTAGGCTTTTTTTGGATATAAGCAGAAATGAACTTTTTTTTTTATACTTCTCTTGTGAAACACAGTGAAAAATATCTTCCCATTGGAGGACATCACTAGCGAGCCCATAGTTTTTCTGGTCTCTTAGAAAAACAAGTTCTTTAGTGATAAAAATCAATTTCAGGTTAATATCAGTGCTCTGGACTTATTAAAAGATTTCCTTCCTCTTCCAGTTAGGGCGCAGTTCAGTCTTCAGTGAGGGAGGGGATGGATAGGTGGAGGGTTGTTTTCTCTCCTCTCCACTTTAACTGACTAGTTGTGGAGTTTTACTCCTTTTGGGAAGTCATTAGGGTGAAAGGGACTAAGAGAAAACAACAAATGCTTATGTGATTGACATGTTTAACTCTGGATATGGCAGATGTACTGTTATTTGATGTTTTTTTCATGAGCTCTGGTACGTTTTCCTCAGACATTTCCCACTGGGGATCTCCTGATAGAGGATACCCCTGCTGTCTGGCCAGTTGTAACTTCCCTTCCGCCCTTGAATTTGCAGCTGGGTCACACTGTTCTCCCAGATGATCCTCTTGGATAGAGTTCCTTTTAAGATGATGCTTGGTTGACTCCAAACCACCTCTTGTGTTTAGTTTGTCCCTATGAAAATTACAAAAAACTCACATGACTCCACAGCAGGAAGACAAACAATCCAATTAAAAAATGGGCAAAGGACCTGAACAGACACTTCTCCAAGGAGGGCATACAGATGGCCTATAGACACATGAAAAAGTACTCAGCATCACTAGCCATCAGAGAGATGCAAATTAAGTCCATGATTAAATACCACTTCACACTAGTCAGAATGGCCATCATAAACACATCAACAAACAAGTGCTGGTGAGGTTGTGGAGAAAAGGATACCCTAGTGCACTGTGGGTGGGAATGCAGACTGGCACAGCAACTGTGAAAAACAGTATGGAATTTCCTCAAAAAACAGAAGATGGAACTGCTTTTCAATCCAGCGATCCCACTGTTGGGATTATACCCTAAGAATCCTGAAACACCAATTCAAAAGAACCTACGCACCCCAATGTTCATAGCAGCATTATTTACAATAGCCAAGTGCTGGAAACAGACTAAGTATCCATCAGTAAAGAAGTGGATCAAAACACTGTGATACATTTACACAATGGAATACTACACAGAGGAAGGAAAGAAGGATCTCCTACCATTCGTGACAGCATGGATGGAACTGGAGAGCATTATGCTAAGTGAAATAAGACATAAGCATACTACTTGTTTCCAGTGTTGGGCAAGAGGGAAGGGTGAAAACTGTGATTTTTATTATTTCTAACAATAATAACACAAAATGTAGTGGAAGTTTTAATTTGTGAAATAGTGGTCTTTTCAAATAAAAATAAATCCTATTATACATTCAATCCATTTAGTAAATTTCACAATTTTACCTTTATTCTTCTTCAAAAGCAAGAACAAACAAAAATCTGTCTGTGCCCTGCATAGGATAGCAAAAAACTGTAATTCAGATTTAGGAAAGGATAACTGTTTATTTTTGACTCTATGCAGTGAATAATCTTCACCAATATTTTTTAAAAAGACCCATCAAGAAAGTCATTTGTTAAATAGCAATAAAAATATTCCTTATTCTGTGACCTTAAAATTAGACCCTATATGTTCTTTAATTGGTCCCTGTCTCTACCATGATTAAATGAAGCACATAACACCAGGAATCAGAGGATGGATCTGGAAGAGTCCCGACCAGCTAAGATATTACAAATAAAATAGAAGAGAACACTGACAAAACACAGCGAGGCACCTCAGAAGTAGCAGATGAAGAGAATTTTTTCTAGGAATCAGTCACCTATTTAAAAGTAGCCCCGGAGGGGAAACCTGAATTCATGCTCTCTTCTTGTCATCATTAGTAATGCCTGAATGTTTTTTCTTTACATCTTGAATTTCAATGCCACACTGAAGAACAGTGGAAAAAATCACTTGATGGAGCCAAAGATCGCATTTAATTTTACTGTGTGTTAATTGGGTTTATTAAAAATTAGCATTTTTGAATTTCTAATTCTCTTTCTAATTTAGACAATGTCTCTCATCTTCTCATGTATCATAGTGTAGTTAAATTTGCATAGGAGTAAATTTTGTCTCTGTTGCTGAAACACTGAAGATTTGTCGGCACAACACACGCAGGTACTTGTGTATGTGTGTGGAGAAAATGAAATCTTCCTTAATTGTGGATGCGCAGCAGCAGCGCTCCTGCTGTGACTGTAATTACCATTGTTCAGTAGCAGCGTGTCTCTGAGTGACAGTGGAATTAGCTAAATAATTATTACATGTGCTTCTGCTTGCAATGTTTTCTCAGTGTGGTTCTGATCCCTAGGTAGTAGTTCATGATTTAGGTGAAGAGATTTTAGCCAAATACTGATCCTACTCCATAAATCGTCAATGTAATCAGTCTAGGACCAACAACAGTTCACAATTAATCACATAATAATTGGATCATTCCTCCAATGTCAATACATTAGAACCTGCCTGCAAAGCATTCGGGAAAACTGTTTACCAGGCCTACATTTCTCTAGAGAAATCAAACACTGTACAATTAACAGGAAAATAATGAAATGTTTGGTCTGTGGTTTAATTAGAAATGTACCACATCTAAAATACCCACTGCCGGCTTTTTTTCTGTTGTCTAATTCTGCTGATATCCCAGACTTATCTTGCAGCCAAGCACATTCGGCAGCATCCCTTCACCTGGGGCAGTAACAAATAGTGGGGGGCGGAGGCAGGCAATCTCCAATCAGCATTCTGGTGTTCTTTATTCTGTAAGTTACAGAAATAAAGCAAATTTAGTACTGGAAAATTGTGAGTTTATTTTCATTTATCTCTAGAATCTGATGTACATGATGCTTTCCAGTACCTTCTTTCTACTAAAGCACTTGATATTTGGATAGAGTAATTTTTAAATTTTTTTAACATTGAATTTATTAGGGTGATATTGGTGAATAAAATTATGTAAGTTTTAGGTGTATAATCCAAAATCATCAGCTGTATATTGTATTGTGCATTCACAACCCCAGGTCAAGTCTCCTTCCACCACCATTTACTCCCTCATACCCTTTTCTAACACTCCTGCCTCCTCCTCCCACTCTCTGGTAATTCCTGTACCGTTGTCTGTGTCTACGAGCTTTTTGTTTTTCATTTTGCTTAATCTCTTTGCTAAAAAAATTTACCCTGGATAGAGTAATTTTTATCACAAAAACTGAGATTAGAAATGATATTTTAACGATTTATGAGACACGATTGGATTATATCAGTTGTGGCGATCAGTATGTGGGATGCTCTACATAGGTTAGTCTAGGTGGCTTTACCTATGGTCTACTCCCAGCCAAGTAGTAGGATTAAGGTTTTTTCTTTCATACTACTGCTGTTCCTTTGTGTTTAAACAACACATCCCTATTTAGGGAAGGGGGTTAGCGAGCGTCCTGGTATCATGTGACATGGCAGTGCCATTAGGGCCAATATGCATGGACACTCAGTGTTCTTGGAGCAAAGGCAGTTGACCTTGTCAGAGTGATGAGCAAGCAACAATTGACTGAAGGCTTTCTGTAAACAGTAGTAGAAAAGAGCTGGCATATCTTCCCCGGAAGGCAAAAGCACTGAGAGTATTAAGGTAATTTTTTCAAAACTTGGAAATAAGACCAAAAATAAACTATGCCCTTTCAATGCCATACTGGAGCGCCATCTGCCAAGTCTGCCTAGGAGTCCTCGGATTGTTTAGGGACTTGGGCCTTCGATGGACTCTTATTGTATACTGATTAGGACCCAAAGCCTGGAAGAGTAGATGTTATCTTGGGAAAATGAGAAATTGCAATTGATTTTTGTCCAGCAAAGATGCAAATATAAAAGTGTACATATACCCAAATGTTACAGGTTCATTGCTTTTTAACCAGTTTTGCTCCATTTCAGCATAACTCTTCAGTTGCCCGTGCAAGCACCTGTCATGGCCTCTTGCTTTGTCATCTTGCTGGTTCCAGCATTGGCAAGTTAAATCATTCTCTGACACAAGATCATTGAGAATTAACATCTCTATCTCTATGAGAATTAGATGTTTCTTAAAATTATATTTTGAAATGTTTTTAGGCTCAGAGAGAAGTTAAAAACAAAACAAAACACCAGAGAGTTCCATCTAGGTTGCTCCAGTGATAACACGAAATACAACCCTAGTGCTATAGTGAGAACCAGGGCATTGATGTCAGTGTGTAAGTGTCATTGACTACACACCATATGCATATTTCATCAGTTTTTTGCACGCAGCCTTCTGTGTGTGGTCTATGAAACTTTAGCATACAAACACATTTATGTAACCACTCCTATAATTAGAATAAAAGAAGCTTCATCACCACAAAGGAACTCCCTCATAGTAACACTGATCTGTTCTCCATCACTACAATTTTGTTCTTTTCAGAATGTTATAGAGACAGTATCATTTCATATGTATTATGTTGAGATTGTCTTTTTTCATTCAGCATAATTCCTTTGGAATTTATCCAAGCTGTAGCAGGCACCAACAGTATGTTTCATTTTATTGTTGGGTAGTATTCTGTTCAAATAATATACCATGGTTTGTTTATCCATTTACTCACTGAAGTATATTTTGGTTGTTTCCAGTTTTTGACTATTACTATAAATAAGGCTGTTATATTCATGTATTCATGTGCAGGTATTTGCATGAATATAATAAGTTCTTATTGCTCTAGGTTAAATACTCAGGAATGAGATTTGTGGAGATTCGATAAGGTAAGTTTATGTTTAACTTTATAAGAGACTGCCAAAATGTTTTCCAGGGTGTTTGTGCCGTTTACAATCCACAAGCAATGCCCGAGAGACCCAGTTCTCCTCATTCTCCTCCGCACTCCTGGAGGTTAGCGATACGTATCTTAGCCACTCTAGTAGCTGTAAATTGACATGAAATTGGGGTTTTAAGTTACATCTAACTAAGGTTAATGAGGTTGGACATCTTTTCATGTACTTATCTGTATATAGGGAAGTTTCTGATGAATTGTTTGCCTGTTTTTTTTTTTTTTTAAATAAGGTTGCTTGCATTCTGACTCTTAAGTTTTGAGAACCCTTTGTATATTCTAGATATATGGGCTATTGAGCCCATCCAATGAGTTTTAAAATTTCAGTTATTTTTCACTTCTAAAATATCTATTTGGCTCTTTTTTAATCTTCTGTTTCTTTGATCAGACTATTCTTTTTTTCTGTTGGTTTCCAGGGTAATCGTGATTGCTTACTGGAGCATTTTTATAATTTCTACTTTCAAGTCGTCGGCAGATAATTCTACTTCCGTCTTCTCGGCATTGTCATCTCTCGTCTTTTCTCATTTGACTTGGGATTTCCCTGCTTCTTGGTAATTTAGGATTATATTTTAAATATTTAGGATATTATCCTCTCTTCCTCTGGCTGCTATTTAAATCTTTCATTTCAGTTGGCAGTGTTTAGTTTCTGAATGTACATCCATATCTCTCATTTGTGGACTGTGGTTCAAATGGCATTTTTTATTCCACAGCCTTTGCATTTCTATTCTGGTCTGCTTTGCTTGTCAGACCAGAAAGTCCAATTTGAAACCTGAGTGGTATTCCACACCATTTTTCTCTTCCCAAAGCTTTCGCTATTTTGATTTTGTTGGGTTTTATGAATGGGACTCTTGGGGAGGCGTCTCAGCTTCCTACACAAGTTTAGAGGATTCCTTTCTCTGTGTCCCATCTTTCTGTAATCCTTCTTTGCACTTTAGCTAAAAAAGGAAGGGACTCCAAGTCTCTTCTGTCACTTGCTTAGTGCAGGGCGGGGGTAGTCAACAGGGATCCTCCCTATAGTCCCCATGTTCCGTTATCCACGAGAATTTACCTTTTGATTCTAAACAGCTTACTTATACGTCAAAACAACAAATACCAATGGTTTCTCTCTCTTTGTCTAACAATCCATTTTCCTCAAAGCCGTATTGATGCTTCTGACTGCTCACAGGCAGGCTCAAGATACATAAGTAAGAGATAGAGCAGATTAACATTATAAAATTTTATTACATTTTTGTAGACTATGCTTGATATAGATTTCCCAGTATGAAAATGCATGCAATGTATGTTTTAATTACTACTGTCAGCATTGGCTATCTGTTTATATTGCTGTTGACATAAACTCTGAGGCATTTGCTCTAATATGTACTTGCTGTTTTTCACTCTAATGCTTTCTCTGGAGCTGTGGTGTGAAGTGTATGGTCGTAAAGTTGTAGTATCTTTATCCAGTAACAATGAGGCAACTGAGAATTTTCATTCTTATTTAGCATTTGAACACAAAAATTCACAGATGTGATAAAGGACCTAATAGAAGCATCATGGGGGTTTAGAAGCTAAGCAGCCCTGTTTTCACATTCTAGCTGTGCTATGCAATGTGTGGAAGGCTACGCCTCCTGTAGCTTGTTTCCTCGTTTGGAATGGGAGCTGACCACAACAATGAAAGGGCATGAAGCCTCGTTGACATGTATGAGAGGCCATCAGGACACGTTCCGAGGCAATGATTGTCCATTCACTTCTCTAATAGACACAAAAAGCAGAAAATGACTATAATATTTGGTAGCAGTGTAATATTAAAAGTTATGACCCAAGCCAGGGAATTATTTCAAATCAAATGGGACTCTCTAATGCCACTCCTCACTTTGCAAAGAGCAAATCTAAGGCTCCAGAGGGTTAAGTCACTTCTTAGGAGTATTTCATGTGTCCAGGAGCAAAGCTGGGACCAGAGCTCCAGTCTCCTAATCAGTAGACTGTAACACCATGGCGCAAACATCCTGTACCTAAACCATACATAAGCATCCCATACATAAACACTCTAAAATAAAGTATATCATGCTCATTGATGTGTACCACAGGTCGCGGCATACCATCAAATGTGCTCGTAGCATAGAAACTACCAGTGTACTGCACCATAAACTAATACCATTAACTGACACGCCAATTGCAACAAACATTTAACTAAAAATAAAAACTCTTCTTGCTTTAGAACACCGGAGCTCCTGGGGATGAGATAGATATTTCGAGTCATTCTAAAAAGCTATCTAGGGATGTTTAAATATATTTTATATTTGAAGACAGATGTTTTTATAGCAAAGATGCAAAAATCATTCCATTGAATATATATTTACAAACATATTATAGCTATGGAGTGTTTGAAGGCATCCTTAGGACTTTGGGACAACTTGGAAAGAGGTATTTTTGCAGCTCGTGTTCTGGAGTAGCTTGAAATTAGGTAAAGACCACTTCAACTTTTACCAGCTCACCCCTTCTCTGGCACTTCAAACAAATAACAACAGCAGCAGCAAGCAAATGAGGTCCGTTGGCTTTATTGTGGATAAAGAAGGAAGGGGCACCACACATGCTTTTCTTTCTGTTCAGTCTCCCACCCAGTTCTGGGGATAGACACCCTCCATTTGTAAATACTTGTCTTATTGAGATGTGCGTAGCCTTTGCTAGCATTGTGCTAATTCTTTCTCCTAGAAAACCACTCAGTCTTGGGAGCTAGCCCTTACCCTGAAACTGGAAGATGCTGGAGATGAAGCTTGGTGGGTAACTTCTATGTGGTGGCTAATTGACCAAACAGAGCAGTCAGTCCCTGCTGTCTCAAGGTCTCTGACTTGACGGTCCCCTCCAACCTTTGCCAAGTCCTTTTCAGTTAATCATTCAATCCAGTGTCTTCCTCATCCCTATTCCCCAAGGCTGTCTCCTCCTCTATGAGAGACTTGTTTCCTGTCGGGTTCTTTCTTCCTAAGACCCAGGCAGACAAAAACAAATCCGATTTCTATGTGGTCTCATAGTTATCTTTAGTAAATCAGATCTTTTTGTTGTTGTTGTTGTTGCTTAGATTAATTTGACCAGCATGGTTTTATCTTTGATTCAGGATCCATATTTGAGGTAAAATATCCTACTGGAACTCTGGTATTAGTGGGCCTTTCAATTCTATTTTTTAAAGGAAAAGAAAAATCAAAACAATATTCTCTTAAAAATAATTTACTTCTCCCCTTTTTATTTCCTAATATCAGATAATCACAAATGGGGCCTTAGCTACTAATCCAAATTAGAAACACTCTGGGTTTGTTTTCTTATATTCATTTTTTATCCTACATATCAAATTCTCTAAAAGTGTTTACCATTCCAGCCTTATCCCCAAGCTGCTCTGGTGTGACGTGTGTTACACGGTAGCAATGATCCGAGTGCTGTTCATCAAAAGGCCCAATTTGAATCTTTTCTGTCTTCAGCCTTGCTTTGAAGAATACACAGATATGTCTGGCATTCTCATAGGCTGGCCATTTAAGGATCGTTATTTATGTGGAAACCAAGAAATGTTATATTCTACTAGAAGAAGTCAAGTGCTCTAGTTTCCGCTAGAGGGTAAATTTGAATAGAGCTTGATGACTCACTCAAGTTCTTGATCCAGCACTTACAAATTTATATTTTGATTCTTGGGTCAAAGGCCTGTAATAAAAGACCAGGTGAAAAATAAAAAGAAATGTCTTTCTAAACTCTCCACAAAGTATTGAGAGCATGGAATGTTGCTGTAAGCAGTTATGAAGGCAAGAGTAATGGTGCAATCACGTGGGCAAGGGTGAGTGATGATGCTGGAAATATAGGCTGCATTGGGGGCCTTTCCCTGTCTCAGTGGCTGCTGCAGGGGAGAAACTGGTGGCACTGGTCCCAGTGGGGCCATGGCAGTCATATCTGTGAGCAGCACCAGCACAGTGTATTCAGGAGTCAAAAGCTTAAGGGAAAAGCAGGCTTGTCCCATGCCCCTGGGGACAGGCAGCAGCCACAGCAATGTGTTCTGTGTGCCTTGGCTTCATAGGTCAAACTCTTTTTCTGGAGAATAACGAAGAGGCTATCTGTACTATTCTGGGTTTTCCAGAGAAACAGAACCACTGAGACACATGCGTGCTCACACACACACACACACACACACACACAGAAAATGAGATAGAGAGACAGAGAGAGATGACGGGGGTGGGGCGCATGTTATTACAAGGAATTGCCTCTACAATTGTGGTGGCTGAGAAGTCTATCAGGCCTTCAGTGGATTGTATGATGCCCATTCATGTTGGGGAGAGAATCTACTGAGTCCACCAATTTAAATGCTAATCTCATTTATAAACACCCTCACAGACACACCCAGAAATACTGTTGAATCTGGGCACCCTGTGGCCAGTCAGGTTGACATAAAAAATTAAACATCACAACATCAAAATTCACCGAAACAGAACAGGAGTCAAACTGGTAGCTTCGGGGGTTGATCTGTGGCATATTCATTATATATCCATTGAAATCTCAACTATGGGCAAGAATTTGAAGAAAATTGGCTTTAATAACAGAAGGTAGGAAAAATCTAGGAAAATACTGGTTTTGTGACTCCTATTTTTCTGCTGGCTGATGTGGCCAGGAAAAGATGTATTACTTTTTCTTAAAAAGTTATTTCATGGCGCTGTTATTTTAAAAGGGAGCTTTAGAGAGATAAAAGAAAAAAAAGGGTAGAAAAACCCGCTTGAGAGATGTGTAGTTTGGGGAGAGAAAAATTGATTTTTCTTTTGTGATTTGCTGTTGTCAGGGTAAGATTAGGCTATTTTACAATGTAAGCTGGTAGAATTTACTAAATCTTTTTTTCTGCAGACACTGTTAATTAGGTAGTTAAATGTCCTGAGTTGTATTACCTGTGACTTGAGTCCTGTATCCCAAAGATATATATTATGAGAAAATTACGTTTTTATTTTGTTAAAACCTTAAAAACTACCTCCTCTACTCTCCAAGAGAGTATGCAGCAAGGAGACTAATTCACATGACAAAAATGTGTATATATGTCTTTAATGTAATAAATTCTTAGGTGGTTTAAGTGTTTATCACATTAGGGCAGAAAAAAATTAAAGTGAAGTATGTGATGCAGTGAAAATGAAACAATTCCATTTGGAAATATACTGCGAATGAGCTTTATCATTTTCAGCTTTTATCACGAGAGTCATACTTCTCTTAGTGAACGCCTGTTCTCCACTGCAGACTCTCGCTCTTGGTCCTACAAAGAGCATCAGCAGATTCTGTCTACTGAAGATCAAAAATGAAGATAAAACATTTCTGAAGCAATAAAGTTGATGAATAAAGATTCTATTTACAGTTTAAATTCAGCCCTCTCTGTGCATCTCTGTGAGATCTTTCCACCTGCCTTATTCCTGCAGGGGTTATTAACTGCTCCTCTAAACTAAGATGCATTGAAAAGTCTGTTCTGTCTCTGAAAGGGCCATATAGGTGCTGACTGGTCATCATTTTTGTTATATGTTTATTGAATATCAGTACAGTGGTTTCCTTGGAAAGTGTGAGTAATCTAACCAGGTTAGTTCAGCTTCTAAAATCTTAACAGTGAGTAACCAAGCTTGCAGGAGTTTTATGAGAAAGAAATCTCTCCACAGCTGTCTGAGATATAGGCTAGTCTAGGAAAACACACACACACACACAATGTATATATACAGACATATATAAACATATGTATTACTAGATAGATATAGATAGATAAAATGAAATGAGAACTTTTCCAAAATAAACACATACACCCAAAGATTAGGGATTGGAAATTTGCATATCTCTAAAAACATTTGCTGTACGAAAATATACCAAACTATTACTTGTAATCAAAGAAATACTTTTGTGTGTATTTAAGGAGACCCAGCAAATGCACCTCACTTTCCTGTCTGAGCTCACCTGGTAAGAGACAGGAGTGAAGCAAATAAAAACACAAACCACCACACCCTTCACACTCTAGGAGAGGCTGCTGGTGGGTGCAGCTCACACGTGAGGCACCCTCATACTTCTGAAAAATGAACCTCGGTGTTCGAGTTTCCTAACCAGCCACAAGCAACGCTGTAGGAGAGCCCTCAGAACCCTGAGAATTGGATAAGAAACTTTCTCTCCTATTAGGAATGTGTGTAACTATTTGCTTGCAGTTTCCTTATGTGCCAAAGCCTATGGTAATCACTATATGTAAATAGTTCATAAAATACGTAGTACGTACTGATATTGTTTTCATCTACTCATGAAGAAACTGTGGTAGCTAAAAGTTAAGTAACTTGCTTCAAGTCAGTTTATTATAAGTAAGCAAACTAAGGCTCAGAGTTTAAGTAACTTGCTCAAAGTCGCAAAGATCAGTATCAAATGTAGGGCTACTGTAATCAACAACACAATCTGTTTCACTACAGGACCATTACCTTGCAAAGAAATGCAAAAGACTTGGTTTAAATGTTTACCTGACCAAAACCCCTCAGAGAAAACCACCCTTATCAGCCTTCGGAAGGGCAACAGGTATACTTTATATCACCAGACCCTAGGCTTATGGCTAGCTGGATCAGGAATTGCCCCGACACAGGGTTAACCATCCACAGATATCTAGTTGACTGATTTGTGGAGCTTGGGTCAAGAAAGATGAGATCAGTTCATTAGAGTTTTCTGAAGAATTGAAATAAAGAAACTGAGACTGGAATTTGGTGGCATGAGTCATTACTATCAAGGATTCCCTGATGTTGAAATTCCTGAAGCCATGATAATTATCAAGAAACTTCAAAAGAGAGGGTGAACTTTAGAAAACCAAGTGATTCTGTTTTCTATATACATATTGGACTTAAATGTAGAGCTTTATATTTCACTTTATACTTCACTAAAAGAGGTTGTACTTTCTTAGCAAATAAAATTAGCAAGTGAATGGCTATAATATTAAAAAGTTATGTAACTAAAATTGACAAGACATTTTTTAAAGTTAGATCTTTAATTTTACCATCATGGTTAATTATATGATTTAATACAATAATATTTAAAACCTATCATTGGCCATGAAGTTAGTTAAATATGTGACTTAGAATCTTTAAAAAGAAAAAGAGAAAATTACATAATTTTTTCTCCCTGAAAATATGGATGTTACTTAACAAGCATCACTAAGATAGCTGTTACAAACTAGAATAATATGCCTTCTTTTTTTTCAGGCGCTGAATTGCCCTTTAAAAATGATAATTGGTAAGTTAAATAAAACTTCATATAAGCTTGCCCTTTACCTAGCTGTCTATCAATATTTGTCAAATGTTTATATAATGAAATTGGTTTTGGCATTTCTCTAGCATATCATATACCAATGATTGTTACAATTTGATATCTATATAGATATATTAAAAAAATTCTTGAACAATCATTATTATCAATAATAATTGGGAGAACAGAAATGAACTAATGAAATTATTTCAAAATTTAATAAGTAAAAAAGCAATAATAATGGGGTGAGAAAATTAAAATAAATTTAATGTATTAAAATTTAGAAAAAACATGTATGATAATAACTTGGATGATGGGAAGATACTGTGAATACTCATGAATTTTAATAAACACTTCGGAAATGCTAAAGTTAATTTATCAACAGTTAATATTTTAAGCCTATAAATGTAAATATTTATGGGAAAATACTTCACATTTTCTGCTATAATTTTATTGACTGCAAACTACTAGAATAACTTTTAAATACCGAGGAATTCTGGCAACCTTGATTTACATATGACATTTTTATTTTCCTTTATGTAGCTTCAAAAATGGCCATTTAGTTTTCTCTCTTTTTGTTTCATGGATATCAGACAAGGATATTCAGATATTTCTGGCTAATGTTTTAAAAATAAATAACCTGCTGAAAGTGCATTTACCTACAAGAACACAATAAGACAGACACAAATGAGACATTTAGCCATGTACAGGAAAGTATTTTATTAAATTATTGAATTAGAAACTATGGCAATTTTAGAAAAATAGTAAATCCATATTTTATAACTGAGGGCTCTTTAAGAAAAATATGGTTTTCAAAAAGTCAATAAAATAGGTCAACAGATACAACTTTAATCAAAATACCATACGTAAGATTATGAATCAAAACTTTCTACCTTAAACAGTAGTTGCTATTATAGTAGTCATAAAATATCCTCCACATTCCAAGAAATTAAAAAAATAAACTAGATAGAATTAAAACCATTACAAATCTGTGAACCTACACTTATGAATATATTGAGTAGACATGAAGCTATTGATATCTGAGAACATGCTATGTACAATAGTCTCCTCTTATCCATACTTCCACTGTCCTTCCATGGTTTCAGTTACCTGCAGTCAACCACTATGAAAATCTTAAATGGAAAATTCCAGAGAAAATATTTCATAAGTTTTCTATTTCCTGCAGTTCCGGGTAGCATACAATCTCATGCCACCCTGCTTTGTCCCTCTAGGACATGAATCATCCCTTCGTCCAGCCCATCCGCACGGTACACAGCACACATCCATCGGTCCCTGAGTCTCCATCTGGGAGGTCGGATCGACAACTCCTTAATTTTGTTTTCCATGATACTTTTATCCTGTGTATTGACTATCAAAATCTTGAAAATATTTAAATTTTTCTCTACTAATATATTGCCATCTAAAATTAATATTTTTTATCATGGCCTGATTTTTAGTCTGATCTTGTCCTATCTGATTTGATATCAAATTTATAATCACTAGAGAATAGTGACTAGGGCGCACATTTAGAATACCTCAAATATGGGATCTCTTACAATACTGAAGTAAAATGTCACTTAAATGTTAATATTTTTTTCTTTATACAAACTAAAAAAAATTTAACTCCTAATAAGTTTCAAAAAATAACTGATAAAACCAAGAATGATATTTGGAATAGTCACAGTAATAAGATGTCATGGATAATGGTGTACAATATGCAATGTATCTTAATTGGTGAAGCATGCAGTGTTAAAAACACCTAAGGCTTTTAACTTAACATTAAGGAATAGATTCCTTGTAGCAGATGCATTGGAAATAATGTGTCTGATTTCGTGGACTGTTGCTTAAATAACTAGATGGTGTCTATTTTTGTAAGTAAATGACAAAATGACAAGTTTAAGTTAGACAGCCACTTAAACTGCTACCCACCTACACACTAGGGAGTACTATTTGCTTTACTTAAACAGATGTTTCAATTAACTTGAATAGGATAATTAAGTATACACACACCAAATATTTGTGAGGTTTCAATATGTACTGATTGCTAGACACTAGCCCTTTTATTAATGTCCAATTAAAAAAATAGAGCAAATCACAGAGGATATTATGTGTATAGATTTTAGGCTAGTAAATGAGTTTCCATTAACTTAAGTGGGAAAATCCTTCCATCCTGGTTTTTATTTAAAAATCAACAAGAAAAAAACATGCTTAAAGTATAGTGATGATTTTTGGTACCCGTATTTCACATGACTGATATGAACTCTCTATCCAAGCAAAAAGAATTCATTATTTTTCTGGAGCAAATTGGACAATTACATTACCAATGGATTGTAAACTAATGCAGGCCAGAAGGATAATTAAAAATAAGTCACTTAAAGCACATTGCTATTATTTCCCTGGAATGAGACTTTTATTGATGCCCATGCATTTTTGTCTCAAGTCTTGCTCTCTTGTTTTATTTTATCTTTCACTTAACACAATAACACATAGAGGATCAGCTTACACATCCAACCAATGGCACATGCAGCCAAGTGTTTGCTTTCTGTGTTCCAGCTCCCTTATGTGCATCTGAGCAGATAATGCAGACATTTAATGAAGGAGGGTTATCTGTATCTAGTGGCAATGGAGGAAGAAGTTTCTTCATTTTGACCTAAGTCTAACGTTTTTTCTAATTTATATTTTATACATTTTATACTATACTTTTACAGAGATGGTAATTTGATTCTCATTTTTCTTCTCATAGTGATTCTTTTCCCCTGGAAGGGAAAAGGAATGCTCAATGGAAAGTAATCTCCAATAATTTAGTCACCTAGGCACCCACTCATTGTGAAGGGTGGAAAAGATTGAAACAAAAAGATAATAGCTACCAGCTAACAGTTTCGACTTTTTTCACATTTTACTCTGAGACCTCATTTCCTCTTCTATGTTTGGAATGCGTGTATCATTCCTCAGTCTCATTACTCTTTGCGTCCTCATTTAATTCTTATTTTTTCATGATTATATTTATAATAAGAAGGAATTTAAGTAAGAGCAGAGACAATACTGTCAGGCCAGGGCAGGCTGCCCTATACTAGCATACTAATTTTTTTTAATATTTTATTTATTTATTTTTTAGAGAGAGGAGAAGGGAGGGAGAAAGAGAGGCAGAAAGAACAATGTATGTTTGCCTCTCACATGGCCCTCACAGGGACCTGGCCGCAACCCAGGCATGTGCCCTGACTGGGAATCGAACCGGGACCCCTTGGTTCCCAGCCCGCGCTCAATCCACTGAGCTACACCAGCCCGGGCACTAGCATACTAATTCTTTTTTAATTAAAGTTACTTAAGAAACACGAATTCATAAAGAACACTCTGATCTCTCTCCATGTCCCTCTAAAAGAAGGAGCTATATCTCCCACGCGAAAGGTGCTTCCTGCACCAGGAGAGCCCTTATTACTGGAGTTAAGGAGTCCAAGGCCAAAGACCCTGTTTAAGCAAACATTGTTTGTCACTTTTCTAATTTGCTACTCAAGCCTGAACTTTGTTTAGATACCTCACTACTGCATACTCAAATCTTGCTTAGATTCCTTTCTAAAGAGCACTAACTTTATTTTTGTCCTGCCAATTCTTCACAAATTTATTGCTTCATTGTTTCACATGTATAAAACACTGGTTGGTTCATCAATTCACTGAGCATCATTCATGATTCCCCCAGGTGCACATATTAAATTGTTTTCTTTCCTATTAATCTGGTTTTATGTCAATGTTATTATTAGTCCAGTCATAAGTATTTAAGAATGGTAGGCAAAACTGGGGGTGAGGGGAATGTTCTCCCTCCCCAACGATACTAGTCATTTAAAACTGCTAATTTTCTGCTGTTATAAGGAAAGCTGCCATGAATAGGCACATGCAGATTTTTGTAAACACAGGTTTACAATTTATTTGCATAAATACTTAAGAAAACAATTGCTGGAACATAATGTAAGACTATATTTGACTTTGTAAAGGTGTATCTAAGCTATTTCATCTGAGAAAGGTGTTTCATAGGGAATTGGAATATTTTTTAGAGCAATAACCTAACACTGTGATTATTATGAGTGCTTTGTCTTTAAAATAGCTCTACCTTTGACAGAAGGAGTAATTTAATTCTAGCTTCAGAGTTTGTATTGTTTATCAATTAATGAAACTCAATCGTCACTCTTTCCTTTGAAATTAAGGAAGTAAAGGACATTTGATTATCCCAATCCATTATCTGCTGTTAAGGGTGTTACCCCCCATCTCTGTTAATTTGCAGGAGACTTCCATTTTTAGAATTAATTCTCCTCGGGCTTTTTTTTCCCTGTTGTTTTTGTTGTTACTTTTTCATTCTTCATTTTACTTGCATCTCAGTCCTTGGCTATCATTTTCCCTCTATTCTTTACTTACATGAACATAAAATTCAATCTCTTTATAAGATTCCCCCCACACACATACATTAAAATGCACTCCTCAAAGCACTTGTGGGAAGAATGTATTTTACTAAGGGTTTGAGTAAAACAAAGTGATTTTTCTATCATAAAGTTGCTCATCCCTTTTTTTCCAAGACTCTGGCAAGAACCCACTTTTTGTTAACTCCTTCCTTTAGGTTCACAGATACTCATATCACTTTATTATAAAGAACAATTCAGTTCTCTCAAATATGCTTGGCAAGACTCCAAGCACAATTTTGCGTATCCAAAGCCTCAATGCCTTTGCTAAAACAATGGGCTATTGGTGCCCGCCCTTCTCTTTCACTAGCCTAGAAAAGCTGACAGAGGCTTTCACATTTCACTTTTCTCTTTTCTCTAATCCCTCTCAGTCTCTGAATAAAAGGGAGTGATATAGAGATTTATTTTTCTTTTAATGTGAAATATCCACCTAGAGGGGGTAAGTAGAAATAATCAATGTGATCTTTAAATAATATTTTCTTCTATTATCTAAATATCTCTATATTTTTCCAATTTACTTTTCATAATCCTGGCCAAACTTTTCCATCGATGTTTGTGAACTCTATTGTACGTGAAACTTATTCTAAAATGTCTTTCATTAAGTTAAGTAGCAAATAACAATCATAGGGATGTAGTGTATTGAGCAGTATTAATGACTTTCGTTCTGAGAATTGCACGTTTTCTCTTTCTGAAAAAAACCCTTTCCACTCGCTTACATGCACAGTAAAATTTAGAGGAAACTGTTCTAAAAAGGAAAATATTAATGTGATTTGTCATTAAGATTATCAATTAGTGTCATTAGTTTTCAGTGGGATGTTCACTGGTCGCTATGGAGACAACTACGCTCACACACACACATATTTCTATCGATACAATGTGGATTTTCCAAGGGAGGGCCAGCCTGCGAAACCAGACGGAGCTTGTTGAACAGTACATTAGTGTATAATATGTGAGGAACAGAAAACGGATTTCATATGTGGAAAATATCATGCACCGGGGTGCTTAGCTTGCTAAACTTTACTGCATTCTCTAGCTTAACAACCTCACTTCATCACCTACTATGTCCTGTGTTCCTTCCTATCGTCTTCCTTTCTTCCAGCTCATTCCATTGCTCTCTTCACAGGGTCTTTGTATGTGCTGAGCTTTTTAACACCTCAGTTACCCCTCCAACACTTCACCTGGCGTTTCCCATGACTTTTCCTTTTTTTAAATCTCAGTTTAATTATCTCTTAATTAGAGGTCAGTTCCTGACTTTCTATCTAAATTAAGTCTACCATCGCATTTTTTTTTTTAGAAAATCTTGTTTTCTTTTTATCACCTGGTAAATTTTTAAATTATGTATTAGTTTATTTGCTTTCTTGTTTACTGCTGTCTTTATCACTAGATGGTATGATCCACGAAGGCAGAGACCATAATCACCATTGTTGCCATAGGTCCTAACACTATTAGTTGTCTGTGTCAATAATTATTGAGTAAATGAACAGGAAATGGAAAAAAACAAAACAAAACATGGGACAGGCTACAAATAATCATATGTATTTGCCGTGCTTAAAAAATCCACAATATTTGGCCCTGGCTGGTGTGGCTCAGTGAATTGAGTGCGGGCTGCGAACCAAAGGGTTGCTGGTTCAATTCCCAGTCAGGGTACGTGCCTGGGCTGCAGGCCAGGTCCCCAGTGGGGCCACATGAGAGGCAACCACACATTGATGTTTCTCTCCTTCTCTTTCTCCCTCCCTTCCCTGCCCTCTAAAAATAAATAAAAATAAAATATTAAAAAAACACAATATTTGTATATTGCTGCTTAAGCCGCGTGTTGTTCTTAAGAAATACATTATATTTGTGCAGAGGAGTTTGATTTCAGTAGTTAAACTATACATATTAGAGAAAGCTTGCTAAAATGTGAGAAAATTGTCCATAATTTTAGAAAATGCAAAATTTTAGTTCATTTCTGGCTGCAAAGAAGTTTACTCCTACATCCGGGTCAGAATGTACTATGCTGGCTCTGTACTGGACTTGCAGGCTCTTAAAGACACTCTTCACAGGGCATCAGTTCAGGCCCTTCAACGACCATGTCTAGCAACCTTGGACGGGGGACAGGTCGTAAGAAAATGTTTTAGCATTCTTCCCAACATGAATCTGAGGCCACATTAAGAAAAGTTATGAGGAAAAAGTTCTCCATGTAGAAGATGTTACCTTAACTTTAAATAGAGCTGTGGCTCAAAAATAATTCTTCTGTACGAAGCATGCAGGTACTAACAGGAGCTTTGCACATATGTGTCATCATGTCTTGTTAGCGTTTCTAACGTGACTGAACACTTATAATTTGACATTGCGATACATATCACTTTAAGTCGGATGGGGAGACTGTATACAGTTCCAGAGATTCTTTCAGTGGTTTTATGCTTACTCAATGCAGTAACAACTAAATTATTCTCATTTAGAATGCATTGATTTTTCTGTCTTTGGGGAACTCTAATTACCTGCAAGATAAGAGGCACACGGACCTGCTTTCACACTGAATGCACACCCCTTCTCCGTTCATGCTGCTTTCAAATGCCACCTTCGTGAGCTGATACCTTTGTTTTAACTCTGGGGATCTAAATCGAGCACGCTGAGCAGTTGTAAGTGTAAGAGTCACCTCCACAAAGGAGCCACATTGTGAAGTTTGGGCAACAAGTCCTTCTGACATTTTTAAAGCAAGTAAAAGAAAGAAGCCCTGAAAATATGAATTTTTTTCATATTTTTCCAGAGGCAATTTTTAAAACCCCACTTGTAATGACACTAAAAGGCACCTTACCCATAACCCTCTGATTTCATAGGTAACTCTTCCAACCCTTTGCCTTGTGAAGTTTTAACTCCTAAATTCCAAAATTCTTCACCTTCCTTCAGGTTAACAGGAATGTTTCCACATTGGAAAAGCTCTGTGAAACTTCTATCTCCTCTCAACTTCTTTTCTTCTTTCTCTGATTTAATTACTACTTTTAAACCTATTCCTTGGCCTCATTAAACTTTCATTTCCACAGGTCCTACCTGTTCTGCAGTGGTTAAGCCTTTCTGGGTTTATTTGTTATTCTCAGTTGTCTAGACCCCACAGTCAATTTGGCAAGAACTTCTTCAAGAACCCTGTGCTCTATCCCGTTCCCTCCGCCTCCAGTTTAAGCGACTGTCACTTAGAAACTCCACCACGGACAGCCTCAGCTCTCAGATTTTGAAATAGCACTTGAGAAAATCATGAACTTCTGTTTGTTCTCCATAAACTCATCCTATCTCAAGTCAGTTGCAATTTGCTCATCTTTTATTAAATCTTTATAATATTTCCACAATTTTTCAAATCATACTCTTTGGCCTGTACTATAATTCTGTGCTATAAATTCTGTTTTTGATAAACAGAATTCACAGATCTATGAGATAAAATCCTTTACTTCCTCAAAATAATTTCATTTCCTTGTACTTTTTCCACTTCCTTCTTTGCAACATAAGAGAAAATATTCTGTCCCACTTCCTAGGACTTATCTTTTCAATGGTTGTTCTTTACTTTGTTTCTTATAACCTCTGAAATTTTGCTTATTTGATACCCTTCCTCTTGAATGTTAAATATTTCTCTACTGCTTCCTTTTTAAACTATATTTTAAAAATAATGTATTTATTTATTTTTAGAGAGAGGGGAAGGGAGTGAAAAAGAGAAGAAGAGAAACATTGGTCCATTCTCATACATGCCCCAGCTGGGGACAAACCCCTCAACCCAGGCATGTGCCCTGACCAGGAATTAAACCAATGACCTTTTGGCTTGCAAGTTAGTGCCCAGCTGAGTCACACTGGTCAGGGCTGCTTCCTTTCTTGTACCATAATCCATCTTTCTCATGTTACTTATACTATTAAAAAAAGATTAGCAAATTCAAAATCCCCCTTTGACCCCATAATCATGTCAAGCTCTTCTTTCTCTGTTTTATCCACTTTTTAAAAAGATTTCGTATTGTAATGGCCATTATATTAGAAATTATTGGCTAATCTATGCTTTCTTATTTTATATTTTTAATATGGTATTTTTAATTGAAATTTTAATCTTTCATCCAGATTTAATCTTTCTCAGAAATCAATTACGTTATTTAATATACTTTCATGTTCTTTTAATCACCTATTGTCTGTTTTCTCTTCCTTTTTCCTGACTTTACATTTTATAAGCAACAGTAAAATTTCCCCCACAAACTAATCACAATTAGTTCACTTATCTCTTGTGGCATTCCCTTAATTTATTTTATGTGAGTATATTCTCCAAAATTATTACCAATGTAGGTTCTTAAATGACACATTTCCTTGTAATGTATGTCTGAGAGTATTTTTGTTATGCCCTCATAATTAGATGACTATTTGACTTGATAAACATTCTGTTTAAAGTTTTGACTTTGTATCAATTAAAAAATTATTTTACCCTCTTCCTATATTCTGTATTGCTGTTAAGCACTGTGCAATCAAACTACATGTTGTTTATTTTTTAAAAAATATATCTTATTGATTATGGTATTACAGTTGTCCCATTTTTTTCTTCCCTTTATTCCCCTCTGCCCTGCACCTCCCCTCCCACCAGCATTCCCCCCTTAGTTCATGTCCATGGGTCTTACACATAAGTTCTTTGGCTTCTCCATTTCCTATACTATTCTTAATTTTCCCCTGTCTATTTTGTATCTACCATTTATGCTTCTTATTCCCTCCCCTTCCCCTCCCCCTTCCCTTCTCTGCTGATAACCCTCTATGTAATCTCCATTTCTATGATTCTGTTCCTGTTCTAATTGTTTGCTTAGTTTGCTTTTTGTTTAAGGTTCAGTTGTTGATATTTGTAAGTTTGTTGTCATTTTACTGTTCATATTTTTGATCATCTTCTTTTTCTTAGATAAGCCCCTTTAATATTTCATATAATAAGGGCTTGTTATTTCTTTTAATCAATTTCTTCTTACTTCCTCTAGGGTTTTAAAAGTCATCTTGCTTTGATACTCTTACATTTAAACTTTGTGTATCTAAGTGTGAGTTTTTCCACATCTCTCCAGTTTCATATTCTAAAAACTCTTTCCATCTCAGATTCTTTTTTGTTTTTTTTGAATTCTGTAAATGATAAATGCACAATTTCTTTTGCCCTTGGACCTCGGGTGCATGACTTAATTAATCATAGGCTGGATTCATGACACATCACGATCATTAACCCGTTCATGGCCGTCCTACGTATTTATGTATTTAATAATGTAATGATCAACTATGACTGTAGATTCTATTCCAATATCTAAACTAGTTCAAATAACTTACATCCCCACATATGCTTTTATCTACTAATGTTCTCTCAATCATCATGTTCACCCTTCCCCCCAAAACCAGGTAACCGATATTTCAAATGTTGTATTTATCATACACTTCCTGTTATACTTATACTTTTTATATGTTTTGGAAATACTTTATCAAAAATATTTTTATTATATACATAGTCACATATACTATTTATTTTCTTGTGACTTGATACTTTTAAAATATTACAACTTGTGACTATAATGGTAATTATTTATTTAATATTCATTATTCTGTTGTTAATGAAGATTTGGATTATTTTCACTTCCTTGTTACTGTGAAGCATGGCACCAGAAACATTTTTATTCAAGTTTCCTGGAACACATACAGAAGTTTCTCTTAAATATATGTATAACCAAGACTCTGATTGCTTATAAAGTATAGACATGGTAAACAGTACAAGGTAATTTCAAATTGTTTTCCACTGTGGTTGGACTACCTCTTAGATATGTATTCATTAGATATGTATAAGAGTTCATTGCTGATGTAGATTTATTTTAAATCTTGGGACTTAACCATTTATAATCAGTGCAAGTAAAATGAATGCATCAAGGACTTGGTATGCATGTTCCTGATTATTATTAATAATGTGGCAAATGCCTTTTTATGTTTATTGGCCATATGTATTTATCACATTTATTTCACTCTTCTGAGAAATGCTTGTTCATCTTTTGCCCAGTTTCTTGGTTGTGTTTTTTGTTTTGGTGAGGGGGAGTATCTTTTTATCATTGCTTTTTTTTGACTTTGTTTAAAGTGACTTTAATATTTAAAAATTTTTAAATTTAGTGAAATAAAATGTAGTAATTATTTTTATTTTGTTGACATTTATATGTCTTGTTTAGAAATCATTCTATTCTACAAGTTGAAAAATATACTGATATGCCCCGACCAGCAGGGCAGTCAACTGGGGTAGACCTGTTAGTGAAGGAGTGAGAGGGACAGGAGGCGCGAAGAATGGCAGCAAGACAAGATTCTGATCAAGCTGCAAATTTTATTTAAGGATCGTGGGTATATATACTGGTTGGCTGAGGGGCGTTGCTGGAGAAGCTCGGTGGAGTCGTGGGTCTTACTGATTGGTC